>JANBPO010002615.1:0-11104 GCA_024336825.1 Amorphophallus titanum
TTGGTATCAGTTGTGCTTGCATGTGTTTTTGATGTCAATCCCTCAGTTCACTGTTCATCCTACAATGCTAGCTTGCTGGAAAACTCTTCACCATGACGGTCCAGGATCCCTGATATGTGTCTTAGTTCTGAACCTCTCTTTTGAACCTTCTCCTCATTTCATCTTTGTTTTGAGTCCTCCATTTTTTATGGTGTCAAAGGGGGAGAGAGAGTTGCATTCAAGGTAGATTGCCTTAAGGGGAGAGAGAGTTGCATTAAGGGGGAGTTTGCCTTCATTGCACATTGTACTCATAGCATATCCCTGCGACATATTTTCTTTTGGGTAAGCACATGACTCATTCTTGCCATTATCAAAAAGGGAGAGAATGTTGAGTACATGTTGTTTTGATAACGTCACCATGAGTCACTAAGCAATTGGCACAGAAATTTATGCCATCTTCTGATGTGTACAGGTTTGAAGACATTTTGCCAAACTGTCAGGTGCGTCGACCTTACAGAAGAAAGTTCTCCATGTGCGTCAAGATCTATGACTCAGACAAAGAGATGTGCACCGACCCTTATAGGCCATCAGCCAAGATGTGCATCGACCTTCATGAGCTTCAGAAAATGTGCATCGACCTGCATGTGCTGAAATGTTAAATGTGCACCGACCTTCTTTATGTGCACAGACTTGGTAAATACATGTGCATCGACTTGGTTTGCAAATGTGCATAGACTTGGGTATCCTAAGTTCCAAATATGCACCGACCTCAACTGAAGGATTTCCAAATGTGCACTGACCTCAATGAAGGAATTCCAAATGTGCACCGACCCCAAGTGAAGAAGCTCCAAAGCTGCACTGACATTGCCTAAGGCCAAGGACCTATTGTGCATCGACCTATATATGGTGGAATAGTAATGTGCACCGACCCTAAAATGAGCACTGACCTTCACAAGCATCGACCTTAGAGTGTGCATCGACCTGTATATGGTGGAACAGTAATGTGCACTGACCTCTATTGAAGCAGCTCCAAATGTACATCGACCTGTATATGGTGGAACAGTAATGTGCACTGACCCTGAAATGAGAACCGACCGTGACAAGCATCGACCTTGGAATGTGCATCGACTTGTATATGGTGAAACAATAATGTGCACCGACCTCTATTGAAGCAGCTCCAAATGTGCTTTGAGCTGTATATGGTGGAACAGTAATGTGCACTGACCTCAAGTGAAGAGGCTTCCAATGTGCACCGGCCTTGCCCAAGGCTAAGCACCTTACATGCATCGACCTCGAAGACCATCTTCAAGGAAACCTCTCCAACTGCTCCAACCTTGCAAGAGACACATCAATCTCATATATCATGCCAAGCCAGCTGCACCGACCTCAATGGAGAAGAAGCACCTGTTTGATGAAATGCCTCTGTGAGCGGCTCTCAAGGCCATTCTTAGTAAACCTATAGCATTTTCTGCATTGGATCCAGAGAGCATTAATAGGAACCACAAATGCCAAAATTCACATCTTTTGAGGTATGGAAACATATCTTTGCTCAGTCATCCTTCCTATCATCATTGGGTTGTTATTTCAATCCTTTTGGTCCATCGAAAAGTAGGGTACCATTTCTGGGAGTAGTCAGCTTTCCTGGTATCCACCTTTTCGTGTCCAGCAAATCATAATTCTCTACCACTAAGGTCACCAGGATAGAAGGACACCATTGATAGTCCTGCCTACAGAAAGAGAAGATTCTGTACAATAGAAACTTCAAAATTCAATAAGGTCCAGATCCGCGCAGATCCAACTTCTTTCTCTAGGCCTATCTTGAAGTACTTCGAGTGAGATTTCCAACGATACCTCCTGATCGCTGATCCGACGTCGGGATTGGCTGCAGTGAGCGATCTCGTCGGGTCGCGTGTTGAAAAATAGTAAGTGTAGATCCGTGGCCAGTTTCTCTGACCGGTGAAGAACGGAGCCGCCCGGTCTCCGATCGACGTTCCAACGTGCCGCCATCCCAGGGAGTGCTTCCTCAGGCATTCCCCACTACAGCGGTGTCACCCGGTCCCACACGGTCCCCCCGGACAGCACGTGGGCCCCACGGTCGACAATAAGTGAGCTGTCGAAGCGTCACCCGAAGCCGCCCGTCAACCCGAAATCGGTCCTCCCGGGCCCACTGGTGTAGCCCTTTACCTCCATGCGTGGAGTGGGTGATAATTCATTACTGTAATTATTGTGTAATATTTGTTCCAGGAGTACGAGATCGGCCGGGAAGTCTTCCCCACGCCCGATAGCGTGGAGGTATCGTCTTCGCTCCCTTCTCGGCATTTTGCTTTATTCGCATATGCTTTATATGCCGCTGCTAGAGAGCATGTGTTAGGGCCGTTAGCTCGATATATTTAGTTCACTGCTGCTGCAAGAGAGAGAGCGTGACCGTCCCGTGACCTGATCCGGGCACAAGAGAGAGCCGACCACCCTAGCTCACTGTTGATTTCTCAACCGCACACGTCCGTACGCTTCCCTCGTTAGGGGTGACCGTGAGCTTGCTTAGAGTTTAGGTCGAGTCGTGGTCTGTCCCGCATCACTGGTAAAGAGAAAAATAAAAAAAATCCTCTCCCTCTCTGCTTCTCATGGACGAGGGTCATCGACCGCGACATCCCGTCAACGATGACCTCGGTATCACTCCATGATGATGGTGACCCCTACACTCTCAAGAGCCGAGCCACCCCAGTCCCAATACCAGTCCCAGTTCCAGCACCGTGACTTCAACACCTTTACAGGCCAGCCACCCAGTCCCAGCACCGTGGCTTCAACACCTTTACAGACCAGCCACCCAGTCCCAGTCCCAGCACCGTGGCTTCAAAGCCTTTATAGGCCGGTCACCCAGTCCCAGTCCCAGCACCATGACTTCAACGCCTTTACAGGCTAGCCACCCAGTCCCAGTCCCAGTATCATGGCTTCAATGCCTTTACAGGCTAGCCACCCAGTCCCAGTTTCAGCATCGTGGCTTCAGTGCCTTTACAGGCCAGCCACCCAGTCCCAGTTCCAACATCGAGGCTTCATGATGGGAATCGACACCAGACACTATCATTTTATTTATGTATTTATGTCCTTTTAGTTTACTTTTATATCCTTGGGAAAGTATGTTTACAATTGTAAGACTTTGTAAGCCACTTTGATATTCCCTAAGGATCTTTGAATTTTTATGTAAAAGTTCAGTAGGTCCAGCAAGGGGTCCCCACTCCTTCCCCATTGGTCCACCTAAGCCCTAGGGGTCCATGTGGGACTGGTCAAATGTCAAGGTGTCTTCTAGAAGGATCCTTTCCTTCTTGGACAAGGCTAGGAGACAATAGGATGAAAATGTCCAGCTTTATCTCTTTTCCTCCTTCTACCAGCATTTGAAAAGGAACTATGCATGTGTTTCTTTGGTTTAGAGGATGCTGAACTTGTGGTGGTCCAATGGGTTGTTTGAACTTTTAAAAATACTAAGACTCAAGAGGGAGACTCCAGGCTGTCTCCGAGCCATATGGAAGCCGATGTAGCTCGAGTGGTGCTCCACGTATGGTACCGACAGCTCACCGGTTCATGCTTCTCGCTCGCTCTGGTGTCCGCACCACAAAGTCTGTGCAGGGCTTGTACAAGGCTTGTGCATGCAGAGGGGTGAAGTCCATGCATAGTCCATGCACGTGCAGACGGGGTTCGTGCAGCTACAAGCCAAGTCAGTGTAGGGTCCGTGCACATGGGAAGGGCTTATGTGTGCAGGAGGACCAAGTTCGTGCAGGTTTGCACGAGGTTGGAGATACAAAGGGGATGAAGTCCGTGCATGGTTTGCACGGGGTTGCAATTGTACGGGGTTGAAGCCATGAGGGGATGAGTGCGCCGGGGAAGGCTGTGAATGCGCTGTTGAAGGACTAGAAGGGCATGTTGATGAAGAAGGTGTACCAGCGGAGGGTGAGCTAGCAAGTGTGCCGGTGAAGGAGAGGGTAGCCTGTACCAGTGAAGGGCCTAGCGACAGCAAAAGGGGAGGGGTGCACTGCTCAAGGAGTGTGCCGACGAAGGGCAAGGAAGAGTGTACCAGTGGAGGGGGGCAAAGGGCATGCCGTGGAAGATTTTAAGAGCGTGCCGAGGAAGGCTTAAGGTGGTGGTGTACCGGCGAAGGGAGTGTACCGACGAAGGGTGAACTGACAGGTGTGCCAGTGAAGGAGAAGGTGGTCTGTACCGATGATGGGCCCACTCCTCCATCACCCTCTTAAGGCCTTTCTTTTCTTCTTTTACCCCTCACTTCCTCCTCTTTTCTTAATTGATTTTATGTCTGATTGATGAGGGGTGCCTTTTTTCGTCTCTTAACCATTCTCTGTTCACTCCTCACTCTAGTATGGGTGCTCGAAACACTCAACCATGGTTCAGTCCGGTCCTTTTCACGTTACCCATGGTTCTTTTCACCTTGATTAAGGTATTTTACTATTGATTATTTCATTTGTTTGTTGCTCCCTTTGGTCTTTCAGCATATTATTTCTGATAAAAATTCGGCAGCATCTCCCCTTGATCCGGGTGTAAGGGAGATACAGGGAACACGCCTACATGGAGTGGCGGAACTTGACAAGTGGAGGTGGGTGTCTGAAGACGGCAACACCTTTAATAGAACATCGGAAAACCCGAGGAAACCAGCGGAGGGTAGGCTTCTCTAAGGCTGGTCAGGGGCATATCGGCCAAAGACTGTGCCGGTGAAGAGATGTAGGGGTTAGTGCATCAGCCAGGGAGGCTGTGCCGGGCTAGGGGTGTGCTAGTCAAGGAATGGCTAGTGTGCCGGCGGAGGCATCTGAGGGCGGTTCAAGGCCATTGTGAGGGAGAGGGCCATGAGGCCTGGGAGTTTGGTTTCACTGGACAAGGGGGCTTTGGCTGGAGGAAGAAAGGTCAAGGGCTAGGAGTTTAAGGCGGTTTGAGGGATAGGGACCAAAGGTGGTGTGGGGGCTTGGGCTCTCTGAGAAGGAGAAGGGACGGTGGAAGAGCATACAGGGGGGAACCCGATCCAATGATAAACAACACCAACAACGAGAGTATGGAAAGAACAAAAGATAGAGGGTTTTATTCATGGCAAATGGGAACCAAGTATATCAAGCGTAAGCAGCAGAAGAAGAAAAGTGAGGAAAAGAAAAAATAGAGGAATGGGGGTTGAACAGGGGAGACGGCTCCCTACTCTTCCCCTTCCCCTGCTACATTTCTCTCTCCCTCTCTCTTACTCTCTTGCTCTCTCTTTGGTGGTGATCGTCGGAGAGGCTCCTATGGCGGCGCCTCTTCTTCTTCTTCTATTCTTACTCTTCTGCTTCTTCTCCTCTTCTCTCTGTGTGTCTTCGGTGCTTGTTGCTCTCTCTCTCTTTTTTGTTCATTGGAGAAGACACCTTTTACACTCCCAGTGACGGGGAGCCTTTGGATGAGACTGACAGGGGCGGGAGAGTGGAGCATTGATGAAGATTTGACTTGGGCGTCCTCGGTGGCAGGGGGGAGCCAGCGTGCCACCTCCTCCATTCGACACCTCAGCATGGCCGTTGCACGCCAAAAATCTATAGGGGGATGGCGTGAGACCTCCCTTGCCAGACGCGCCGTTGGAGGGAAGCCAGGGCGTGCCGTTGGAGGGCTTGCATGGGTGTACTATTGAAGAACCTAAAGAGGGCGTGCCACTGAAGGGGCGCGAGGGCGTGCCGTTGAAGGCCTTGCAGGGCGTACCGCTGAAGGCTTCATTGGGCGTGCCACTGAAGAGTTAGTATAGGCTTGCCATTGAGTCCTTGGTGAGGGTGCCGTGGAAGTTGATTTGGGCCCATTTTCAGCCCGATTGACGATCCACTTAGTTCTCTTTGGGGCCTACGAGCTGTGAGTCCCCCAGGGGTTGGTTCCTCTTCGCTGTCGTGACTTTGGGAGTGGCTTCACGATAGTGTACTGTTCGTTCGGAGGGTCCGGACGGGACGTGTTCTCCGCAGTCTCTTTAGTTGAAGTTTTCTATTGACGCTGGATTGTTCTGGACACGCAGACGTGCAATTTTACACGTCCACAGGGTGACAAGGGGGCGCGCCGTATTTGGGAAGTAAGCAGGGGAGCACACCATTTTAAGGGTGACAAGGGGGGCGCGCCATTTTAAGATGTATAGAGGAAATGGGGCTTTTGTGAAGAGGGTTAAAATGGCGCGGGGGAATAGTAACCAGTCTAGATTAACCTCTACCGAGGGTTTAATTCAAAGGCTTTGAATGTGTTTTTTTTTCATTCAACCGCAAGCTGGTTCTATAATTCGTTTATTCATCCAATTGATGGATTAGATAGGTAATGAGGTGGGGTTTAAGTGATTGGTTCAGAGGAGTTTGTTGTGCAAGATTTTAGGGGTTAATTCACATAGGGTTCACAGTGTGCTCGGTTTGTTTTACAGAGGCTTGGTTTGTTTTGTTCACTTGTTCTTGTGTGTTCTTAGCCCTGGTAGAAATCGGGCAGCATCTCTCCCGGACTGAGACTTGCCAAAGATAATAGAAGTCCACCAAACGGATTGCTCCGGGGTGACCCTCAAAAATCGGAGAGGACACACGGCGGTCCGAACCCATGTGTGAGTGTGGAGTGCTCGAGGGAAAGCCTTCAAGAGTGACCACGACTTACGGGTGATGAATCTTCTAAGCGGAGTGAATGTTTGCCACAAGGGCCATGAATGTTCATCCGTCGACGGACTCCTTCGAAGGCCATGCTATGGAGAAGCAAGCTTTGAAGGGCCCTGGACGAGGAGAAGGCAGAGAGAAAGAGAGGTTAACATAGAACACTAGGCTTCCAAAAGGCCTTTTCCTTTTATTCGTCCACATAAACAGGGAAGATTTTAAAATAGAAGGGATTCATCTCTTGAGAGAAAAAAATACATCGCAAGGGGGAGAGAATACATTGACGGGGGAGGAGGAGAGAGCACAGGCTCTTCCCCCTCCGACTCACCTCTGCTCTCTCACACTCACTCTCTTATTCTTCTTCACCTTGTCGGCGTGGGTGGATAGAGCTTCTTCTCTCTTTTTCTTCTTCTCTTCACTGCACACAGCTGAGATCCCCCTTTTCTATTTTCTTACACACCGCTTCGCCTAGAGCCTCGCTCATTTCTTGTAATGCCTAGTATATATATATATATCTCCCAGGGAATGTGCACATTTCATTATCTGCAGGGAAGCACGCCTACCGATTGCCCACGCCGCGTGGATGTTGCTGTCGAGCCACTTCGCCAGCCACGTTGCCATCGCCATCTCTTGCGGGGACATGGGCGGCCAGCCGACGAAATGAGCATTCGGTGGTGCACAGCTCGAGGATTTCCACTAAATGAACACCCATGGTTGCCCGCCTGTTCAAACTTAAGCTTTAACCATTTCAGGCTTGTTCATCATCATGTCATTCCAAGGAAACAGGGGACCGCATTGATGATGGGATGGCTTGTTCGCGTGCCAGAGAAACGCTTCAGAGAATGGCTTGTTTGCATCACTTAATCCGGCGTGGGGGAATAGTGACCACGCCGGAATAACCATATTGGTCTTCAACATGAGCACTCCGGAATAGCCTTGTTGGACTTCAAACTTGCCGCGTCATATTAGCATGCAAAGGAAAGCTTCTATAATGGGCAAATGGGTACGCCGGATATGGGTGAACAAGGGGAGCGTGCCGTATTAAGAGAAGCAAGGAAAAGAGCACAATGCAACTGTAGCATCCCGAAGTCTCAAAACTCAATGGTTCACTCTCCACAGGATTCTGCAACTTATACACGAGAAAAACTTGTGTGGATTGTAAAACACAACTCAGGACACACGAAAGCGCTCCAAAAGCTCTCTGATTCTGATATGAAGGATCCAAGGTATTACAGTCCTCCCCCCTTTTAGAAATTTCATCCTTGAAATTTAAGGAGCCAACAAGGGAAAAGGGAAGAACAACCCAACTACTGACAATGCTCTCCAAGCATCAGCCAAACCTCGAATACCAACCACAACAACACAATAACATGAAATCACGATTCTCGAAAAATATAATTATGAGGAATACTGTCAGACCCTGATCACAAACAAGATCATCATGCTCTGGATCTTAAGGCAAATCGATCCATAGAACGAGCACGACACATCAAGGAACACAAGTCTGACACCTCCAAAACAGGGCATCATCACTATCGTCTCACAAAGAAAGGAGACACGACCCATGCCATGAAAAAACCACCGACGACGCAAGCATCAGCTCTTCACTAGGAAGACAAACATCTCAGCTGATTGTTCAAACCATCGACTTCCACGTCATAACGAACAAATGAAACTGGCACGTAAAATGCCAATGACAGCACTGGACCATAAATACAATCAAGTCAGTCCTCCCTCAGACATTTCATTTGATTCACGTCGCATGCTAACTCTACCATGGCAGAAGAGTACAACATAACTAACTGACAATATCACGGTCCACATCATGCCAAATGCAGATTCACAGGGAACTCCTCACCAACTGAACAAAACCAACAAACAACCTAAACAACACCTACAAATCCTCGGCTCCATTCTCAACACAGAACCACAGGACACGTCTGCAAGCTGGGTCACATCAAGGCACAATTACATTTGACCACACAACTAAAGGAGACTAGCCACGCACAACTTACCAATAAGGACCCACAATAACACTCGAAAAAATGTATCTCTAGGATAACAATCATGTCCTGAGAGCATAACTTCCAAGAAATGCAGACAAAGAAATGGTACTCAATCAGCATATCTACCAATAGATTTTCCCAATTCTCAAACTGGGTCCAAAGCTAGGCCACCGTCGAAACAAGAGCAGATCAGGTTCAGAACTAACACAGTCCACTCATAAGTAGACACAGGACGAAGGTTTCACCGAGACAACACTTCCAGAGCTTACCTCGAAAAGACGCCACGAACAGAATGAGAAAGATCAAGCTCGTCTAATAGCAGCTCACCAGGAAGGAAATCCTAGGTTTGCCCGAGCACTCTCTCAACGATGGCATCCAAATGACCACCTCAAAGCACAACCTTAACACCTCTGGGGCTGACTAAACCTCAAGTTGGAACGGCCAAAACAACATAATCTCCTCAGGAGAACATGCATAGCCATCATAGAGCCCATCAGCCACCTAAATAAACCACAGAAAAATGCAAACGGTACACCACAGATTCATATCTGCTGGCAGATTCTGCCCAGCACAGCACAACCGAAACCAATAACATAACAAAAGAACACTCTATGTCACATCCTGACAAGAGCAAAAACCACCATGCACAGTGCCTACACAGCACAAGCAAGCGCTCACGCAAGAAGCCAAGCGGAAAGGAAAACATAAAACCTATGCCAGTTGCCGACTATACTAGACCTTACGGACTCTGAACACTATAATATCTCGAATTCCAATTCCTATTGCTGTTAATTTTGATATAATCTAATATGTGTAGGATATTCTTAAACCCCCGTTATCAATACAGTGCAAGATTCCACACAGATGATGAGGTGATGCAGGGGTTATTAAGTGTCATAGCAAGACTGTCAAGAAATGAAACGAGATTTGAAGCTAAAAATCAAATTGATGAGTTCAAATTGAAGATGGGTGTTTTAGGCTATCAGAGATCCAAAGTACTGTTATGAAGTATAACTCAGGTATAAAATATTACTCCATAACCTTAGCCAGTTAGCCTTATTACAAACACCATGCATGCTAACTTTGCTTTTTAATTCTTTAATAATTAATAGTTGATTGGTGTACAGCTGTAAGAAGAATAAATATGGGTATGTCTGCTTTAACAGACATTACCATTCGTGTTCTAAATCAAACTACAGCTACAAGTGAGTGTGAAAGAAATTGAGCACCTTCAGTCTTGCGTACACAATTGAGGAACAGGTTGAAGGCTCAAAAATTAGAGAAGTTGGTGTTTTGTCACTACAACATGAGACTCAATGAAAAATCAAAGGGTGTTGGAGAAGAAGGTCCATGAGTCTGAGGCAAAAGAAGAAGTCTCAATAAGTGAAGGGCAAATTGATTTAGATCAGCCATTTGATGAGAAGCATCCATTGAGTGCATGGGATGAGGTTAGAGATCACTTGGATGAACCATTATTTAACCCCTCAGATCGTGCTTGGGCAAGGGGAGAGTTGGATGATGTTAAACTTGACAAGAATTTTAGTAGGATCCAAATTTTAAGCCAGATGTTCATCCTCATATCCCACATCAGCATTCTGCGTCCATTCCTAACAGACAGCATGATGAGCCTGAAATCCAGCCACCAAGGATATCTGAGTCAACTGTTGCATTCAGATCTACAGAGAAGAGAAAAAAGAGCCAGGTATACAAAATAAAATCAAGCACAAGGTAACAAGATGAGGGCCATCCCAAATCACCTCGTCCTCGCGTTCATGGAAGAGATGATAATGATGATGATAGATGCACGGGACCTGTACAATTTGGAGGAGATGGTCCAGCTTTTTGGACAATACAGGCTACTAAACAACAAGAAGAGAAACAAAGTGCAGGTGCTTATGGAGGTGCATCTCATTGGGACATTTGGGGGCAACAAGCAAATACACCACAATATGATGATTGGCAGTCTAGGGGGCAGCAACAAAGTACACCCCAAGATCACGGACGTATGGTCTCAATTTGGTGATTTTTAGGTAACTTTTATTCTTCTCATGCGGCATGACACAACACCTTAATGAGGGCTCTTATTCTTTTCAGGTAACTAACACTTTCCTTAGAAGTCATGGCCACAAGATTATAGCACACAACCACAAGTCCCTTGGGAACAACTTGCACAAGAGCAACCTCATGTAGGGGGGCGTCTTCTCCTTGGGAGTCTTGGGGTCAGCACACTAGAGGCCAAGTTGGAGAATCCAGCACAAGATTCACTAATGATACACTGTTCTTGAGTCAATGGAATGAAATGACAGATGCATTGTTTAGTTATAGATATGCACCAAGAAGAGACCAAGATAAAGATGGATTTTCAAATAATCTCCCACATTCATATGGCTATTATTGACTATGTACTTTTAAGTTTCAAACCGTCAAATTTTCAATGCATTATGGTGAAGAAATCATGTTTATTATGGTTCTAAATGTTTATTGCGTTCAATCATATTG
>JANBPO010002616.1:0-22425 GCA_024336825.1 Amorphophallus titanum
GGTCTTCTGGATAAATGGCCACTTGATTGTATCCGGAATATACATCTAAGAAACAAAAATATCTTTGGCCTGCCAATTTCTCTAGAATTTGATCAATAAAGGGGAGTGAAAAATGGTCCTTTTTGGTCATGGCATTGAGTTTCCTATAATCAATGCACACTCTCCATCCCGTTGTGGGCCTAGTGGGCACATCTTCCCCTTGTTCATTCTTGACCACGGTGAGTCCCGATTTCTTAGGAACCACTTGAGCGGGACTCACCCATTGGCTATGGATAAATAATTCTCGCATCAAGCCATTTGACAACCTCCTTCTTTACTACCTCCTTCATGTTAAGATTCATCCTTCTTTGCATTTCCTGACTTGGTTTGGCATCCTCCTCCATGTAAATGTGATGCATGCAAATAGACAGACTTATACCCTTAAGATCAACCACCGTCCAACCTATGGCTCCCTTATAAGTCCTAAGAACATCTAGTAGAAGGGTTTCTTGGGTAGGGGTAAGGTTGGAGGCCAATATAACTGACCAAGTTTGATCGGGGCCTAGGAATGCGTATTGAGGGTGTTCGAGAGCAGCTTAAGCTCAAGTGTAGGCGGACTTTCAAGTGATGGAAGGGTCGGTTCATCTTGCAAAGCTGGAAGAGGTTCAACCTTGCGCCAAATGGTACTATGATGATGAAAATCTTGTAGACCATTGGCCTCCCTTATTTGATTCATGTCCAGACCATTCTCAAGAAATTCATCGTAGATGTCGATGAAATGACATTCCTCATCAAGGTCTAGATATTGGGAGGCTTTGAATATATTGATAGAGACTTTTTAACCTCCAAGTGAGATGTCCATAGTTCCTGTAGCACAATTGATGTTGGCCTTGGCAGTGGCAAGGAATGGATGGCCTAGGATGATTGGAGTGTGGCTTAGCTCGGAGGAGGAGGCCATGTCAAGAATGAGAAAATCAATGAGGAAGTAACAATCATAGACTTTGACGATCACATCCTCTATTAAACATAGAGGGGTCTTGACTAAGCAATCCGCCAGTTGGAGAATGACGAGGGTTGGCTTGAGTTCCCCTATGTCAAATTGCCCATAAATAGAGGTGGGTAAAAGGTTGACACTACCTCCTAAGTCGAGGGGGGCACGGTCAAAGGTTACACCACCTATATCGCATGAGATGAGGGGAGCACTGGGATCCTTCAACTTTCTAGGGAGATTGTTCATCAAGACCGCACTAACATCCTCGCAGAGCCAGATTTTCTTTGGGGCCGATTTGGGCCCTCTTCGTGGAGTGCAAAGCTCTTTAAGGAATTCGGCATAAGCTGGAACACGTTTTGTGACATCTAGGAGAGAAATATTGATGTGAACTTGCGAAAAGAGCTCCATTAATTCCTCATTTTGGACTGCCCTAGTCTTAGTGGGCTTAGGCTCTGAGGCACTAGGGAACGGAACCTTTGGTTGATAAGCATTTAGATCTTCATGGGCCTTTCCTTTCCCTCTAGGATCTCCCCCCAACTTATCTTGAGTGCATTCCTCCCTGTTCACGTCCTCATCATCTTGATTCTCTTTCATGGCATCTTGTAACACCTTTCCATCCTTGTATGGGTCATCTAACACCTTCCCACTTCTCAAGGTTGAAATAGCTTTGACATTCTAAAATTGTGGGCCTTTAGGTTGAGCTTGAGGGACGGGTTGAGGTAGGAGGCCCGATTGAGAAGGGAAACTCGAAGGTTCTAAAAAATTTCAGAGTTAACATGAACTTTCTAAAATAAAAATAAAAATCGTATTTAATCCCCCTCCCCCACTCTATTTCTCTCATATCTCCCTCTCGTGTCTTCCCTACTCCCTCACTCTCCCATCACTCTCTCCCTCTCTCTTTCTCACCTCCGACGGTTGACAGTAGTGAGAGGATACGCGGTGGAGCGACAGTAATGGCGACAGCATGCGGAGAGGATGAAAGCGATGAGTGGCGGTGAATGGCTAGGCGGGAACAATCATGGTCGTGCGAGCCGACCGCGGGGAAGATCGATGTTCTCATGGGTTCTCGACAGTTCAAACCTTCGAAAAGGTAGGGGGCTGAATCTTTAGCACTCCCACATGTTTTCCTCCCGAATCTATGCTACGGTGCGGTCGAGAGTGGGAGTATTCTTTATTTTGGGAGAAAATTTGTTACGTCCCGAGCGCGGAAGGAACCCAGAATGTGCGATGAGTTTATATCATTTATGTCAATCAGAGTACGAGATAATTCGACACAAAGACAGAGTGTGCCAAGTAAGATAATACCAAGTCCTTATTCATTAATAACTCCAAATAAAATGTTATTACATAATTCTAAAGTCAAATATACTTAGATGACACACTAGACTCAATAAAGAGAAAATTACAATAATGACTCAAGAAATAAAGAAAGACATGACTGGAAGATTACACATGACATTAAGGTTGGCTCTGCCCTCAACTCTATTGTATATCCCCATCCGATTGAGACTCGTCATTGGAATTACCTGTTGTTGTGGGTCCGAGATCGGTGACCGAGATGAGGGGAGGAATAAAGTAGTATAGGAAAACATGAAAGTTTAATGTATCTCAGGTATCCTCCCTCATAGCCGTATTCTTCTCACGACGGCACCGGGCACTTGCCTTTTACGGAAGGTCCAGAGGGGCCGAGTGGCATGAGGAGTTTCCAGGGGTTAGGGTAACTAGACCGGGAAGCGGGCGTGCCAGTCGATTTCTCGACAATTACCTATGGAACCGAAGGTTGACTAGGGGAGCATCGACAAGACACAGCACGTGGGCTCGGGAGATCGGGCGACAAGTGGAGAGAAGAGGGGTTCCATGGATGCGAGTACGCAGACGATTATGGGGAATCGTGAACTGGACGTCTTTCCCCACCGACCGCAAGTAGTCGATGTTTATTTACATTGGATCGAATCTGAAGACCTTTGTTCCATGCTGGAGAGAAGTCTGTATATGTCTGAAGCCGTGGATAGAGGGCAGGGGATATCCCGTAGCTATAAGAGCACATTTGATTGGGAGGTTTGGTTTACTGGAGTGGGAGACACTGGACACACACGGAGTAGTGAGGAGGAGAGCTGAGACCGGGGTATGGGTACATGTCTTCAACTTGTTCCATACTTTATGAGAGCCACTTGGACTGTACAAGTGGGCCGAGGAGGCCAAAATACAATCGGTGCGAGCCGCGGTATAATTCTGACATGTGAGTTGGTCCCCAGGTCAATGCATAACAAGATGGACATCCGTGTGTTTTTACAAAGACTCTCCACAAGGCACTGGGGATGTGTGCGACTTTGTGGCGACCCGAGATCCGAGTACCGGAAAGGAACTGGCGCGACTCAAATCTTGACCCGCCTCCCACGACCCCGAAGACTCGGAAGGGAAGAAAGGATGGTGTGAGGGTGTGTAAGAAGCTAAAGTGACTGCAGGAATAGCACAATATATTAAAGAATTATTAAAAGTTAATGGGCATATTTATAATTTTTAAATCTTGAGGAGTTAAAATGTAATTTAAGTAATTTTTTCAATAAAAATAAAAATAAAAAAACACATTTTTAACTCACTCACCCCTCTCTCTCTCCTCACTCTCGACACTCATCTCTCTCTCTCTTCCTCTCTCTCTCCCTCAAACGCTCTCTCTCCTCCTCTCCCAATCTCTCTCGGTTTCGATCGAAACGACGTCGGACTAGGTCGTGGGAGGCGCCATTGGAACGGGCTCGACGAGTAGGTCGAGATGGTACCCTCTATTCCACGGTTCGGGGAGCGTGGAGACGAGACGGGTCTAGAAGAGCCACGACGTCTCGTTGTCAGATCTGCACCGTTTTGCAGGCTTCGTCGCGATTGAGGTAGGGGAATGTGTTCATCGTCTTACCAGGAGCATTTTGACGCCTCATGTGTTGCCGATGGCGGACATTTTCCTCATTTCTCATGTAAAACTCTTTTTGGAGAATTTTAGGCCTAATTTTGGGATTTTTCTTCTCCTCACTCGATTTTGATCGAAATGGCCACTGGTCGAGGCACGAGAGGCGCCGTTGGGAAGGTCGTGTCGCGAGGATTGCGTGGACATCCTTCTTCCCTCGATCCATGGAGCATGGAGATGCATCGAGCCGAGAGGTCGTCGTGGCCCTCGTCACCCGTTCGGCATCAGATCGGCTTCCTCATCATGTCAGAGGTAGGGGGATGGACTCTCTTCCTCACTAGGATCATTTCCATACCACTTGCACGTCCATCCACGGCCGTTTGGCCTAGTTAGCATCCATTTTTAGTTTTTCCTAAAATGTGGTAAAAATATGTTAATTAGTGTTTTTAATTATTTATGGGCATGTTAATTACATTTTCTAGCTCCTATTGGCTTGCATGGATGTATGGCATAACAGGTTTTACGTTTTTACAGGTTTTGTAAGCGAACCCATCGATTTCTATCGACCGGAGCGTGGTCTAGTTTCAAATCATAACCGTTCGTCACCCAGATCGCATGGCGGTCACACCAGTGACCGCTATGTGTTTAACGCACCGCATCTGGCATGTTATGCCTTCATAGCGGACCACCCCAGGTCCGTTATGCTCATGAACATCGTAGATAGGTGGTTAGTATAGCGCACCCTTCCCTAACCATTATGGTCATGGGTTTTCTGTGGATTTTCCACGTTCGGGTGGCTTTAACGGACCCCCACTGGACCGTCATTTATCTTTTGACCGATGGTTTGACTGTTGACCGTTGACCAGTAAGGCGATTAGCATGGCAGTATAGGGTAGATCTGTTATGGTCATATAACGCCCCAGATCACGTGCGTTATATTATGCATTAAACTGTAGAGTTTCTGTTGATTCTAGGCGTTCGGGTGACTTTAACGGACTCGGACCCATGTGTTATATCCTCATAGCGCACCAGCCTTGGCGCGTTATGGTCTGTGGTTTCTGTTTTCTGCTCTGGTGAGTATAACGGGCCATGGGAGGTGCGTTATACTCAGCATGATGCCCCATGCTTGGCCCGTTATGCCTTGCGTTTCTGATTTCATTGCATTGATCAGTTGAGTATAACGCACCGGGGTAGGTGCATTATACTAAACATAATGCCCGAGTGGTAGTGCATTATGGTCTGCATATCTGTGTGCTTGTGTTCACATAGGTGTTCGGGTAAGTTTAACGGATGGAGGGAGACGCGTTATGCCGAGCTGGAAAATGTGCTGGTACCGTTGAAAATCAGGCCGTTGGCAGCGGCGGCGTTGGTCAGCTTAATGACCATGAGCGCTTGCTCGGGCGGATTTCAGGGATCGAAGATTCCTGCGGAATCCAGCCTGACGATTAGCCAGCCCGCCAGCGTGACGGTGACCGCTGGCCAGACAGCGACATTTGGCGTGACCGCAACGGGAACCGGCCCGTTCACCTATCAGTGGTATGCAAACGGGACCGCTATTCCCGGCGCAACTTCAAGCACGTACACAACTTCATCCACCACGATGGCGCAGTCCGGGACGGTTTACACGGTTGTCGTGACAAGTTCGGCAGGGACCGTTACCAGTTCACCCGCGACATTGACTGTGGATAGCTCCGCGGCCGTGGCGAAGAGCCTGACACCATTATCCAGTGTGCGGCCATCATATTTCACGCCCAGTTCAGCCTGTTCGCCCTCCGTCGGCTTGAAGGCAACGCCATCTGTACATATCTTCCTTTCTTAATCGGGATTCCAAGATAATTGATGCCAGCTGCCTGATACTAGTAGCCAGTATGTGGATAGATTGTCTGAGGGCCAAAGGGGCTTTAGCAGATATAATGAAGCTGCTTTTGTTGGCATTCACTTTCTGCCCCGAGCAAGACTCATATCTGCTGAGGAAATGCTGAAAGACCAATATGTTCTACCTGCTAGCATTCAGGAAGACCAGGGTGTCATCTGCATACAATAAGTGAGAGATCTGCATTGAATGTTGGGGCCCTTTGTAGCCTCTAATGACCCCAGATTGGAATAAAGCAGTCAGGCCCCTGCTTAGGACCTCAGAAGCTATAATGAATAGATAGGGAGCAATGGGGTCCCCTTGCCTGATTCCTCTACTTGACTTAAAGAAGCCTGACATTACACCATTAAAATTTATAGAGAACCAGCAGTTAGACAAGAGCATACCAATGTAAGATGTGAATCTAGTGCTCAATCCGAATTTCCTCATAACTGATATGATGAAGTCTCACTCCATTCTGTCATAGGCTTTGGCCATATCCAACTTAAGAATGGCATTATGCCCCCTGACTTTCCTGTTGATGTCAGTCATGAGTTTCCGGGCTAGAGCTGCATTGTCTAAGATGAACCTCCCTTTCACAAAAGCCCCTTGCTCAACTGAAATAATGCTGGGTAAGAGATGGGCCATACGTTCAGAGATAATCCGGGAGATAATTTTGTATGAAAAGTTGTAGAGGCTAATTGGTCTAAACTCATTAAAGGATCTAGGGTCTTGAACCTTGGGCATCAAAGTAATTAGGGAGGAAGAAATTCCTCGAGGGAGAGGGAATCCCTCAAAGAAAGCACAAACTGCATCAATGACATCCTGCCCAATGATATCCCAGACTTCAGTAAAGAACTCTCCTGAGAAACCATCTGGACCAGGGGAGCTGGAACCCTTTAGAGACCATACTGCATTTCTAACCTCCAGTCCATCTGGGATAGCACAGAGGGCAGCATTCTGGGCCTCTGTTATTACTTGGGGAATACATTCCAAAATAGAGGGATCTACTTGATGTTCCTCAGAAGAAAACAGTTTCCTGAAGTAACTTTCAGCATGTAACCGTAGGTCTTCTTGGTTAGAGCACCACTCTTCAGGATCACCAACCTTTAGCCTTCTGATGTAATTCCTTCTCCTATTGCATTGGGCTACTGCATGATAAAAAGAGGTATTTCTATCCCCATGAGGGGAAGGAAAAGGAGGTGTACCTTCTCCTTGGGCTTTGGACAACCCCCTTCTATATTTTTGACACATTTTATGGATTTTTGAAAATTAGAAAATATTTTGATTTTCTTTTTATTTAACCCTTAAACCACCCCCCCTCTCACTCTCGCGCTCTCACTCTCTCTCTCCCTCGTTCTCTCTCGTTCTCTCTCCCGGAGGCGCCCGACTGCAGACGGAGCGATCCACGGGCTAGGTGACGACGCGTGGGACTTGCTGAGACGCGGGAGGAAGCGAGGAACGGCGTGGTTTTGGCGCGATCCCGAATGGCAGATTCGAAGTTGGTGGTTCGGTTCGCGGTGGCATTCTCGACATGGTTTAGTCGCCCCTGGCGCTCGATTTCATCGGTGGACGTAGGGAGATGGATCCTCTCCGCATTCTGCACGTTTTCCCTATCTTTGTTCATAGTTTGGTGGCCGATCGGGGGAGATCGAGCTAGTTTAGCGTAAACCGTATTTTTTGGGGTTCGTAGGGTTGGCCAGAAAATGGCAACCTCTCGCGGCGTAGTTAGTGTCAAACTGACTGCTGGGATGTCAGGATCCCAACCTCACTAGTTTCGTGTCGATTGGTTGTCATTTGGGGCCGATAGGAGTCCGGGAACTCCAGTGACTCTATTTGGGTCGATTCGTCTGAATCACCCGGATCTCACGATTTAGAGCATTTCACTGCGTGCATGTGGTGTTTTTGGAATCCTTGAAGGATTTCCTACTATCTGGATGTGTTTCCCCTGCGCTATGGCGTGCATGGGGCGTGGAACGGGCTGATTTGGCCATTCCACCGATTTGATCGTCGGATTGGCATAATGGGTCTACCAGAAACCGTTATGTGCATAACAATCCCCCGATGGACCATTGTGCATTGTTCATCAGATTTGGTCTTCGGAGGCTCCGGCACATAACGGACCAGGACGAGTCCGTTATGTTGAGTATAATGCCCCCCTCCAGGTACGTTATGGTCGACGATTTTTGAGGTACTGACATGTCAGAACCCTCGACGACCGTGTCTGCCTCGAAGACTGTGTCAGTCGATTTGCATGATGAAACTCTCCCCATGCATTATGATTAAGATAACACTCAGGTGTGGGTCCGCCATGGTTCATTGACCGATGTTTTGACTGGGTATGGCGATTGGTATAACGCACCTCACCCCATGCATCTTGGGGCTATGACGGATTAGGCATAGTCTGTTATATGCCCTTGGTCTGTAGTTGTGCGTTTTGGTGTCTGTTGGGTATAACACACCTGCTCTTGTGCGTTGTACTAGTATGACACGCCTATTGTGGTGCGTTATGCTTCGTGTCATTGGTGCGTTGGTCTATTGAGCATAACACACATGTTCTGGTGCGTTATGTTGATATGGCGCCCCCATGCCGGTGCATTATATCATCTGTTGTGGTTCCAGTTTGGTTGGCATGACGTCCCTCTGGTGGTGCGTTATGTGGGTATAGTGCCCCTTTACTAGTGCGTTATAGCCCTGTCATCCATGTCGACCATTTGTTTGTGCTGTGTTATGTGTCCATCTATTTTAGGTCCTTGTTTAGGGCAGTGTCAGTTTGTCGGTGGTTGTCTGGATCGGTCGGTTTAGGTGAATAGCTGTGGTCTTTTTCTAGACTACGACAGCACCCTAATGACTCAATCTAGAAGCTACCATCGTCTATGTCTCTAGTTGCATAACAGTTGTCTCTTGCTTTTGCTCTATATTGCTTACATGTGCACTTTTAGAGAGAGGCTCAAAAATAAAATTTGCGTAGTGTTACCGCGTTCCATGTCTGAGGGATGGGCTTTCCTTCCATGGTGGCCAGTTGGTATGCCCCTTTTTCTAGCGTCTCAACCACTCGGTAGGGGCCAGCTTGCCCACCGCCTCAAGTGGTCAAGAGGCTTCGACTTTTCTCAGGATAAAATCTCCTGGCTGGAAGCACCTATCTTAGACTCTGGTGTTGTAGTGTTGAACGAGGCGTCGCTGGTATTCTGCGGCTCGGATGCTTGCAATCTCGCCAAATCAAGATTCTCCAGCAATTTTTGGTCGTTCACATCAGGCGAGAAGTTGGTGATTCGGAGAGAGGGATTGTTGATCTCCAGCAGAATCACAGCTTCAGTGCCATACACCAGTTGAAAGGGGGTTTCACCGGTGGCTGTTCTTGGAGTAGTTCGGTGTGACCATAGTACGTTTGGTAATTACTCCAGCCAGCTGCCCTTGGCCTTGCCGAGCCTGGTTTTTATGCCTTTTAAAATAGCCATGTTGGCATTTTCATCCAGTCCATTGGCCTGAGGGTGGACCACCGAAGTGAAGTGGTTGTGAATATTTAGGTCGACACATCTGTCTCTAAAGTAGTGAGAATCAAATTGCCGACTGTTATCGCTCAAAATCACTTGGGGGATACCAAAATGACAAATGATCAATTTCCACACGAAGCTCCAAATGACCGATTCGGTGATCCTAGTGGTGGCTTCAGCTTCAATCCACTTTGTAAAGTAGTCGATGGCGTTGATGATGAACTTCTTCTAGGCCTGAGCCGCTGGGAATGGCCCTAGGAGGTCCATTCCCCACCAAGCAAATGGATATGGCTCTGTAAGGATGACGAGCTCCGAGGCAGGCTGGTGGACCAAATGGTCGAAGCATTGACAATGGTCGTATTTTTCTATGTAGGTCAAGCAACCACGTTAAAGAGTGGGCCACTAGTCACCTTGTCGAAGTAAGATCCTAGCGAGTGATCTTCCTCCCTGGTGTGCGCCATTGATGCCTTCGTGAACTTCTTGAATTGCTTGACTGGCTTCGTCGGCACCGAGGCACTTAAGGAGGGGGTTCGAGAAAGACCTACGGTATAAGGCGTCGTCCAAGATGGTCTCCAAGCATCCTGACGGTCAGAAGGTGCCTCGAAGTCTCAGAGCCAGGAGACGTAAGGGGTCCGCCAGTCGCTCGGGGTAGCCAGGTCAACGATCATGAGCTCGGCTTCGATGCTTGGTTGTTCTAGCTCTTCGAGGAAGACCGAACAAGTACCTTCCGAGTCGAGGGAGGAGGCCAGGTGAGAGAGTGCGTCCGCTCGGGAGTTTTCCTCCCGAGCTATTCGGACTACCTCGAAACTCTCGAATAGCTGTGATGGAGTATATGGATGCTAGACAGGTGATCAATGACCTAGATCCCTATAAATAGAGTGTCTGTATGAGATCCAGAGGGGGGTGAATGGATCTATCACCCTTTAAAATTAACTACAGCAGCAACGGTTGTGGAATTAAATCAAGCTACTATAGGGCGGACAGAAATCACTCAATCACGATTGTTGTAAGAAAATTCACCTAGATCAGAACTTGAACAATCTTAAACATGCATCTAGTGTAGGTGGAAGATGGGAATAAGATGCATGCCAATCACAACCGAACTATAACAGATCTGACTGATCTGCTCATACTCTAACCATTACTAAGCTCGCGTGAGGAAGTGCCGGCTATCGACCCCGTGAGGGAGATTCCTATGCAGGTGAGGGAAGTGCCCGCCCAGACCGTGTCCTCGTCAGGCGAGAATGTGGATTATGACTATTCCTCTGACGAGGTGGTTTCGGGGGAAGGCCTGCCCGAGGAGTCCGGACCTCCTGAGCCGCCCCCTGCAAGTGTGAGTCCATTCGCTTAGGGATTCCCCGCATGACCATCCACTGATCTTGTGTCGGCTGCTTGTTAACTTTCAGGAGCCACCCCCACCGGAGGTTGCAGAGTTTGCCGCGGCTGCAAAAACTTTCGGTACCCCTGGGTTGATGGGCGAGCCTCTAGAGGAGGGGGAGATCGCGCCCGAGGGCAGCATAGTCCCGGTGGCCGTGGTAAGCATGGGGACCTTTTAGCTCTCCCTTCGCCTTATTACTACTTCTGGGTGATTCGCTTTAGGTGATGTGTGACTAACCCTGTCTTGTATATTCAGGAGTGGGTGGAGCACTCGGAAGCGCACGCCACCGGAGCTCGCAGGGCCATCCCCAAGCGGAGGGAGCTCCTCAGTCCTGCAGGAGCGGATAGGCTGAAATCGCTCTGGGGGCCAGAGGTGGAGCCGCTGCTGTCCCTCCTGCAGTTAGGGGACAGCCTAGAGCTGACGGTTCCCCTTTCGCCTCTTCAGATGCTCTCGACACCGGAGGAGACCCAGCTATTGCGGGGAATCCTGGCGAGCATCGTCACCCCTGGGGAGGAGGAGGTGCAAGTAGAAGGGGCCGTGGGTCTCCTGACAATAACGTCTGGCCCGGTATCCTTGGACATCCCTCCCCCTACTAAGAGCGAGGTCCCTGCCTTGCCAGGCCACGAAGGGATAGCGTCAGGTGATCCTGTGATGGTCTCGCCTGCTCCCCTGGGGGTGGCTAGCCGGGAGTTATCCTTTGAAGCGGGAGGGCCCAGTGATTTGGCCATGGCGCTTCCCTCTTCTTCGACTGTGGTGGATGCCAAGCTATGGGCTGCTGTGGACAGCGTGGTGGAATTCACTCTTCCGGTGGTACCTTCAATTGGCCACGCCGCTTCAGACGCACCGGTTCGACAGATGCTACTGACGCTTTGGTCGATGATGCTTGCCAACCCCTCCCTCACATACCGAGGGGCGCATGAGATAGTGATGCAGCTAACCGGTGCACTACAGGTGCTGGGCTGCCCATCGGAGGAATGGTCACGACGAGTCCTATTATTGCTACAATACGTGAATCGTCGTGAATTCCTTAAAACTCGGGCCCCCAACAACCTTGCCGCCATCAAGGCCCAAGAGGGCAAATATCTGCAAGTTTTGGGGGTGCGTCGAAGCAGCGAGGAGTAGCACGAGAAGGCCTTGGAAGGAGGTTACCGCCATACCCACGCCCTCAAGAACAAAATCGAGGAACTAGAGGGCTATCTCGCAGCAGCCAGGATTGAGTTGGCCGAGGCCGAGGCAACCATCGAGAGGGAAAGTGGGGCGCTCGCCGTTGCCAAAGCCGAGGTGACATCTATGGAAATGGAGCTAGCGCACCTCAAGGAGCAGAGGAGCCGATTGCGTGACATGACAGACTTTCCTTGCGTCGGGATTCTCCCCCTCAAGGATATCTTCCGGGGCATCGACTGAGTGCTGCTCTCTTCATCCCTCCTTTTGTATTGTGCCTCTCTCTCTTCTCTTCTTTTTCTTCCCTTTTTTTTGACATGTAACTCGTCTCGACTCTGGCAACGGCAAGCTCCTCGGTCTCTCTGACCACAGTCACCTCGGCTTCAACCAGCTCGGCCTCGGCTGCAGCGAGATAGCCCCTCAGCTTTTCTATTCTGCTTGTGAGGGTGCCGACACAATGATGGCTTTCGTCCAAGGCCTTTTTATGTTGCTCTTCGTTGTCTTTCCGCACCTCCAGGGCCTGCAGGTACTCGTCTTCCTGAGCACCGATGGTGGCAAACTCGCTAGGAGCCTGGGCCTCAAGGAACTCGCAGCAGTTGACGTATTTCAGCAATAGCAAGACTCGCCGCGACCATTCTTCTAGAGGGCAGCCCAACATCTGCAATGCCCCGGTCAACTGCGCCACCATGGTGTGCACCCCCCGATAGGTGAGGGAGGGATCAACAAAGATCATCGACCGCAATGCCAGCCGCATCTACCGGACTAGCACGTCCGAGGTGGCGTGGCCAATGGAGGGCATGGCCAGAGGGTCAAATTCAACCAAGCTATCCACAGCTGCCCACAAACCCGCGTCCACCATGCCCGAGGAGGACGGAAGAGTGGAGGCCAGGTCACTCGAGTGTCCAACCTTGACGAACGACTCCCGACCGGCCATTGCCAGAGGAGCTGGCAGAGCTGTGACTGAACCACCCGACTCTGTACTCACGAGGGGCTGCTCCACCCTACTCTCGGTTGGAGGAAGGGCATAGAGTGGAGCTAAATCAGATTTTATTACTAAAGGACCTACGGGACTTTTCGCTTATGCTCCCTCCTCCTTGGAAACCGTGATGCTTGTCAACATCTTCCCAAGAAGGTGGTCCTCCTCAGGCGTCATGATCGGTCAGGGAGGGGGAAGAGGAACCATGAGCTTCAGCCCGCCCCCCAATTGTAGGAAGGACACCAGGCGCTCCACCTTTGATTCTGAGAGTAGTTGCGATCCACCTATCCCCCGCAGGGGTGATTGGTTCCCTCCGCTTCGCAACGGTCTTGCGAGCTCTAGCGCTACGTGCCTCGGGGAGCCTTGCCTCCTCCTAAAATATAGAAAATGGGGTTAGTCTTTCACCGATCAAGACGAGCAACCCAAATCTTGAAGAGATGCAAGAGAGGTCCCCGGAGCCCCATATTTACCTTAGTCACCATAACTATGCTACTTTCCAGTGCTATTCCCCCCTCCTCCAGAGCCTCACCCACTGGTATTACAGTCCCCACGGCTGCTTCCTACCGCAGGACCTCAAACAAGGTCGCCAGCTTCTCCAAATCAATGTCGACTCCCCCAGGTCGCTCTACCGATATGTCCGAGGTAGGCACCTCCATGGCCTCTGGCTGGATTTACTCCTGTAAATTAACCGAATAACAGAAGACAAGATCAGAGGCTGGCCGCAAAGGGGGCCCCATATGAACAGGCTCACACTTATAAAATCCTCGCCCGAAGCCACCTCATCGGAAGAGTAGTCATAGTCTACCTTCTCACTCGAAGAAGACATGTTCGGGGTAGTCTCCTCCCTTGCCAGAGCGGGAGCTTTCGTCTCGGAGTCAACAGCCTCCTCTCCGCGTGGACTCGACGACGGGGACTTCCCAGATTTTAGCATCTTCCTCGAGTACACCTTCGTCAAATCAGGGACCTTGCGGGCCTACACCCACCCGGGGAGGGGTGCGACGAGAACTGCCAAATGAAGGAGCATCTGGATTAGATAAAGGTCTTTGGGCCCCCAATGAATGAAAATGTTAGCCCCAAATCAATTCTTTCTCAAATACATGAATTTTTCCAATGGGATTTAATGAAAATATTTCCTCCTCATGGGATCAACCTACTATTCACCACTTTACTCGTATTTTTAAATCTATTTGGGTGAGTGAGTGCGATTATATAAATTTTCAAATTGTGTGTGGCACGACATTTTTAAATGATGGGTGCCGAGTGCATCAGGCCTCCTAGAGGACCCGCCTAGGGCCGTGGTTCAGGGGTCTGCCCCTCCGTTGTCTGCTGCCATTGAGGGTGGTCAACCCTCCCTTTCCAATCCTCCTGCTCAAGGTTTCGCAAATCAGATTCTTCAAATGATGGCCCATTTGGATCCGGCCCAGCTTCAAGTCCTTCGTCAAGCCTTGCAGGGGTCAGGCGCCCCGTCTCCTACTACTCCTCAGGGTTTATCTGCTACCTCTACCTCCCAGTGCATGGTTAATGGGCCAGGGGCCCCTTCTGCTGCTCCAATCGATCTTACCCTGGTCCAACCTAGAATTCTTCATTTCTCCAATTTGGAAGCTGGCAATTCTTCTAGTTTGGCCCATCAAATTCTTGATAAAGGGAAGGCCGAGCTCCTTCCATCTTCCCAGGCAGATCCTTATGGGTCTATTCCTCCAGTGCCGTAGGCTCTTGTGGGCCCGGCTGATTTCTTACGTTCTTAGGCTGGGACAACCCACTTAGCTTACATGGATATGGGTCCCTCTTTGGCCCAATGTCCTTTTTATGGGCTTCCCCCTATAGCTACTTATCCTTCAGCCCCTCAAACCGGGTCCACCCCTCCCATTTTAACTCCTCTATCTCGAGAACAAGAGCTTCTCGATAAGTGGGCTGCCATGCAGCAACAGCTGGACCTCCTTCTGAAGTGGGTCGGTCCACAGTCCTTGACTGACGTCCTAGTTCCCAGTTTCCACAACATTCATTTTCCCTCTCAGTCAGAGCTCCCCACATACTGAAAGTACGATGGGAATGGAAATCCTTATATCCATGTAAGGGACTTTTTATATGAGTTGGCGCAATTCTAGTATGATGATCGTCTCATGGCATATTTGTTTTGTCGCTCATTAGATGGGGTTGCCTTAGAATGGTTCTATGCTCTGCCACTAGAGGACGCAGAGATCTTTAAAGTCGTCAAGGAGAAGTTCATCTAGAGATTCCGAGATCGAGTCAGCCCGGAGTATTCATTTACTGATTTGGTGGCTGAGAAGATGAAGGCCGATGAGGAGTTTGCAACGTATGCTGATAGATGGAGGCAAATGGCTGCTCGTGTGCCCAGTCATATTCTGGAAGAGGAGAAGGTTATGCTCCTCATTTCTAATGCCATCCCTACTTTCCGAAACATTCTGGCCACGAACAACATTACCAACACGCACCAGTTGTATAGTAGGGCCAGATTCATCCAGACCCAGTTTAAAGACTCCCCCATTCACACCCTTTTTGAGGCCCAAAAGCCCAAATTCACTAGGAAGCCTCAGGGGCTAGTTACCGAGGGAGTCCAAACAAATGAACAGGTGCAAGCTGTTAATTTTCCCAACCAACCCGTTCCACCTCACTTCCAGCTACCTCCTCGCAACCCCTAGTTCCCCACTCTACCAAATGCCCAACCTTCCTTCCCCGCTCCCTAGTAGCCACACCAGCCGCCACAATACCACAATGTCCCTCCACCAAATGGCTATGCACCTACCCGCCCGGGTCCAAAGAGAGCCCAGTACCCTCCCGATCTCCTGGGTCATCACAGATGGTATCAGAGCGGTGTTGAGGATTTGTCTAAGGAATTGAAATGGCACCAGTCCAGAAAAAGTCCATGTGAGTCATCTATTGCTGGCTTAGGATGTTTTCCGTGATTGCTGATAGATTTTCTATTATTGTGTGTTTTCTTCTAGCTTAAAATGCCGCCTCGTAGAAGAGGTCGAGGTTGAGCTCGCGTCCCAAGAGAGGAAAGTGGTACCTCATCTCCTCCAGCGATTGTTTCAGATTAAGCTCAAGCTGATCCTACTCCTCAAGATGATTTTCCTAGTGGCCGTGGCAGAGCACTAAAAGAATTTTTACTGTTTCACCCTCTAACTTATGAAGGTCAAGCAGATCTTGATGCAGCCAGAGTGTGGCTTGATGCAACCGAGCATGTGTTCCATTCAATGGAGTGCATGGGGGATGAGAAAGTCATGCTTGTTACTTTTCAACTTCAGGGAGTAGCACTCACGTGGTGGACTACAGAGTGGGAGATTGCTTTTCATTCTCGTCTGCTTCGTCAGATCACCTGGATAGATTTTGTCACGTCCTTTGAGTGCACTTACAGTCCTGCTTATCTCAGGATGGACAAGATGGGTCAATTCATGGAATTAGCTCATGGTGATATGACCGTGCTGTAGTATTGAAAAAAATTTATGGAATTGGGTTGGTATGCGCCCCATGTTCTTGCTGATGAAGCCTTGAAGACTGAGCAGTTTCTGCGTGGATTGAAGGCTGAGTTGCGGTCGTCGTTCATTACAATTCGGGTAGTCGAGATGGATGCAGCGTACCAAATAGCTGCAGCGCTAGAGCTAGATATGGCTAGATCTCGAGGGTCTATTCAAGTTGGCCTTGTATAGCCGAGCATGTAGTTTTAGTCGAGTTTTCAGCAGTCTGTACTAGGAGTTTCACCTACTGTGTCAACTCCTAGTGCCACTTCTTTTTCTAAAGCCAAGTTCAAGAGATTCAAGAAGTCCAAGAAGAAGTTTGTTCAGCAGGCGTCTTCTGGAGCCGTTCAGTAGACAGCTCCTTCCTTTCAACAGCGTCAAGGTTCGACTGTTAGTCAGTCGAGATTGTGTCCAAGGTGTGGTGGTAGCCACCCAGGCAAGCCATGTTCATTGCCGGTGGTTTGTTTTCGCTGTGATCAGCCGGGACATGTGGTTCGAGATTGTCCGCTGAGGCTGAAGCCAGTGCAGTTCTCTTAGTTTTCTCAGCCACAGCAGTCTCAGTTCAAGATTCCTCCACCACCTCAACCTCAGTAGTTTTTCACACAAGCTTCAGCTTCTTCCCAATAGTCTTTTGCAGCAGCCAGCCGAAAGTAGAAAGGGAAGGTTTCTCATATTACTCAAGTAGAAGCCGTGACATCTCATCTCGTGGAAGGTACGATCATGCTTTATGGTGATGCAGCTTGTGTTCTTTTTGATTCAGGTGCTTCTCACTCTTTTATTTTTGAGGATTTCATTGCTTGTATTGAGGAGCTGACTTCTGAGATTACTTGTGAGTTGCTTGTTGAAATGCCTTCTGGAGATTTCATGTTCACTCCTTTGTGTCTAGAGGAGTCTCCTATTGTGATCAATGATCAGCAGTTGCCAGCTAGATTATATGCCTTGCAGCTAGCCTATTATGATGTTATTCTGGGCATAGATTGGTTGGAATAATATGGAGCTGTGGTTGATTGCAGATCTAAGAAAGTCTATTTTCAGCCACATGGGAAAGACATTTTCTAGCATTTAATCTAATAAGTTAAAGTATTTATATAAATCATTTGGGCATTTACACAATTTTGGTTGTTTGGGGGTTATTATGCAATTAGGGGTTAAAAATCAAAAAAAATAATATAACAAAATTTTTAACCCATCCCACCGTCCTCTCTCTCTCTCCCCATCGAACACTCTCTCTCCCTCACTCCCTCTCTCTCTTTTACGCGATCACTCTCTCTCCCTCTCTCTCGGTTTCGGTCGAGATGACAACGGATGGAGGCATGGAGGGTACCGATGGATTCCTCGCGGCGAGTGGAGCGCGTTGACGCCCACCTTGCGACGGTTCATAGAATGTGGAGGTGAGACACGACGAGTGGAGCGGCGGCGCACCTTCGGTTGCATGCACCCCAATCGACATTTTCGGCGCGATCCAGGTAGGGGGATGGATACCTGAGCTCGCTAGGAGCAATCCCCGTGCCATGCCCATCATCATTATGTCTTCTATAGCATGCCCTTCATCTTTTTCATTTTTCATGCCATGAACATCATTCTTATGTTTTAATCCACCATGAACATTGTTGCTGGGTTTTCTAGCTATAGAATGTTGTTATGTGATGGTGGTTTGGCAGGAAACAAGTTTTCGACGCGATTCTCGTCGATCTGCCTCGATCGGGAGGGGATTCAATTTTGAATCCCATGATTTCAGTTTTCTGGTAGGGTAACAGTCCTACCAGAAACTATCACATTATATCAGTAACGCGGTGGACTTTAATGGTCCACAACTTACACATCACAACCCCCGTGATGGCCTAATCTGGGTGCATCACACCCCTTGTAACTCCTTAACCTTAGGCCGTTACAGACCTTTGACCATGTCATTTGACCGTTGACCTGTTTAGGCAGTTCGCCTGACAGTTTATCGTGAGACCGTCAGAGCCTTGTAGCACACCAACCCTGGAGCATCAGAGAGTGCGTTTTCTATGGATTTTTAGAGTCTCGGGTGAGTGTAGCGGCCCATTAGTGGTGCGTCACAGCCTTTGTAGCGCATCATCCCTTGACCGCCAGAGACTGTGATGGGCTAATGATCGACCGCCACGTTCCTTATGAACTCCATGTTGCATGTTCGTCATGTTTAACGTATTTTGTAAAACTGTGGCATATTTTAGATACCAATGGAACTACTTTCTCTCTCCCTATGACGAAACAACTAGTCGTAGCCCGACGACCTCTGGAGTTGGCCCACCTAGAAGAGGTGGCAGGGTAGTCCCAATTTACGGTTCTTAAGCTAGTTTCTGTGGGCCCCCTTTCTTTGTGGTAGCATCCTACTGGGGGGGAAACTAGCTAGAGGCCTAGCTCAAGGCAGTGAGCCAGTGTGTGCACATATGGTTAGGGGCTTGGACTGACATTGACAAGTGTTACTCTGATTAGCTCTTATTTTTTGGTACTGTTACGCCTCTCGCTTGTCGCGAGCCAAACCTGTGAGTTACTTGAGATGTAATGTAAGTCGTCAGTGGATGCATCTGATTTCTTCTTTCTGCTGGTTTTCCATCTTCCTGTCACTTGGTTAGCTGAGGTTTATTCTATTGGTAGATTTAGCTCTTGACGCGTATATTTAATTAAAATGGCATATAATCAGTTGTTATAACTTGTTTAGATAGGCTTGACAACTTTACTATCATTGGTTTAATTATGCCATTGCTTGTTTATTATATAAATGCATGCTTTAATTGCCTTTGCATGTGGGCTTCTTCTTTTTCTGCACCTTTGGGTTCTTTTTCATGAGCTCTGGACATTCACTTTTCATGTGTCCTAGTTTTCTGCAATGATAATATGCAAACTTGTCAGAGCTTCTATTCTTATCAAATTTAGAATTAGATTTCTTACCATCCTGTTGTTCCCTTCTTCTCTTGAAGGTCTTACCTCTGGTTCTCAGAAACTTCTGGAACTGTCTAGTGAGCATAGCCTACTGCTCATCATCGAGACCTGAGCGATTCTCACATTCATCATTGCTCTCACTACTGCTACTTTGAGACACCTTGAGAGTAATGTTCTTTCCCTTCTTGTTATTTTCTTTAACATTTCTTTTAAGATTCATTTCATAAGTCATTAGGGATCCTATTAGTTCAGTGGCTGTCATGGTTGAGAGATCCCTAGACTCCTCTATCACAGTGGCCTTAGTGTGCCACGCGAGGGTCAAAGACCTAAGTATTTTCCTGACAAGATTCCCTTCTAGGACCTGTTTCCCAAGACCTTTGATGCTGTTCATGATCACCGACAATCTCACATACATCTCAGTAATAGTCTCCTCAGAGTTCATCTTAAATATTTCATACTCAGAGGTAAGCATGTTTACCTTTGTAGCCTTGACCTGGGATGTACCTTCATATATAAGCTCTAGTTCATCCCACATTTTCTTTGCTATCTTGCAAGCTGATTTCCTAGCATATTCCTCCGGATGGACAACGCACTGCATTATATTTAGCGCCGTCCAATTCACAGTGGAAATCCTGATTTGTTCCCTTGTCCATGCATTCTCATCCTCTAGGAGTTCGAAAGGTCCTGAGGTGATCACTCTCCAAAGTTCGTGGCTCTGCGCTCTCAGGAACACCTCCATCCTATTTTTTTAGTAAATATAGTTACTACCATCAAAGAAAGGAGGGCGGTTAATGGAATGTCCCTCAGCAATGAAGCTACGAGGGATATTAGATCCAGGTCTACCCTGGTCGTTGGATCACATGTTGGGTAGCCCTCGCTGATACCACTTGATAGAAACCGACAGTGTGATCTAGAAGGGGGGGATGAATAGATCACTCCCAACTTTTAACAATGATTGTATAAAATTGTTGAAGACAGAAATGCAGCACGTGAGTCAACTTTCAACTAGTCGCAGAAGCCAAGACAACCCAACAGAAATGCTTGAAAGAACAAACTAAGATGGAGCAGTGAACGAATAGTTAATATCTCAGCAAGTAAACAAGCAGTTAGACACACTAACGTACAAATAGAATGAGCTGACCTGAGTAGAAGCCAAAGATATCTCAGGAAGGTGCCAGGGATACGAGGCAGAGGTTAGACTCTAGAGTCTCCTCACGTAAAAAGGCAACTCTCCAGATTGGCATGACCTATCGTTTGAGCTGCGTCTTTTAATATATCTCCTCGGCACAGCCAAAACATACAAGCAATCACAAAGATAGACAAGCAAATCACACAAGATGGGACAGGATTTTTTAGGTGGTTCGATTGCTACCCACAATCTACATCCACCCTTGCTCACACCGAGCAAGACTCCCTTGCACTAAGCAATAGCAACAAGCAGACTTAGTCTGCAACAAGATGCAGGCTCACAGCTTGAAACTAGAGGGAGACAAATCCCTCAACCCAAGTTCTGCTACCCACAGAAACTTGGAACCTCGGGTGCAAGTCCCGAATTGGAGAACAAACTCCCTTCCTTTGAAACTTCAGAGGCATTTGGGGCATGTGTGGAAGGATGAGCCAGTAGGACTGGAGAAGGGTCTATGCAGGCTTGGCAGAGACCTGAACATGCTTGGGATCAGGTCGGTGCTAGTTTGGGGTACGGGTCTATGCTAGCTGGGGTTAAGGTCTATGCTAGTCTAGGCCAGGGTCTATGCTAGTCTGAGTAAGCCCTGTGCTAGCTGGGAAAAGGTCTGTGCTAGTTTGGGGTGAGGCCTATGCTAGCTGGGCAAGGTCTGTGCTAGTGCCGGGCCAAGGTCTATGTTAATTGGGCTGGGGGGGTATCGGTTGAGGGATGGAGTGTACCGGTGAAGGTCCATCTGTGGTGTGCCGGGTAAGGATTGGGTGTACTGGGGAAGGTCCATCGGGTGGCCTAGCTGACGGGTGTACCGGCCAAGGAAGTGTGTCGGGCTGAGGGTGAGGCTGGAAGGGTGCCGGGGAAGGGTCTAAAGTGGATGCAGGTCTGGTACAGGTGAGGAACAAAGTCCGTGCATGTTCGAGTAAGGTCTGTGCATATGCATGCAAGGTCCGTGTAGGTTAATGCATGGTTCAGGCAAAGTCTGTGCAGGTATAGGCAAGGTCCGTGCAGGTTGAGGTGAAGTCCATGAAGATTTTGAGCAGGGTCCATGCAGGCCGGAGGCAAAGTCCGTGCAAGTGGAGGTGAAGACAGTGCGTGTGCATGCAAAGTCCATGCGTGTAGGCGAAGTCCATGCATGTTCAGGCAAAGTCCCTGCAGATGCGCAGGCAAAGCCCATGCATGTGTGGGCTAAGTACATGCAGATACACAGGCAAAGTCCATGCATATGTGGGCTAAGTCCATGCAGATGCACAGGCAAAGTCCATGCATGTTCGGGCAAAGTCCATACAGATGCACAGGCAAAGTCCATGCAAGTGGAGGTAAGTCAGTGCGTGTGCATGCAAAGTCTGTACAAAGCTTGAATGAGGGTCTGTGCAGGTCCATGCGGGGTCCATGCAAGTGGAGGGCAGGACTTGCGCAGGGTTTGGGCAAGGTCTGTGCGAGGTTCAGGTGGGGTTGTGGCTGCAAAGGAGCAGGGTCAGAACAGGGTAGACTGTGCCAGGCTGGGCGGCTTAAGGGGGGCATCGGGCAAAGCTGGGGAAGGGTGCACCGGGTAAAGGCTGGGGGATGTATCGACGAAGGAGTGTGTCGGGCTAGGAGGGAAGTGAGGGTGAGTGTACCGGGGAAGCGTGGGCTCGAACGTGCCGACAAAGGCTTGACCGAGGGCTGGACTGTGCTGGGGAATAGGCTCGGCTGAAGGGTGTGCCGGCCAAAGAGGTGTACCGGTCAGGGTGGGGCTAGAAGTGTACCGGGGAAGGCCAGGGTTCTGAAGGGGTAGGCGTGCCAGGTGGAACTGATGAGGGGCCTACTCCTCTCCCATTCTCTTAAGACCTTTCTTTTCTTCTTTTCCTTAATTTTATGCAGTTCCCATAGGTCTTCTCTTCTTCTTTTTTCTTTATAGGGCCAGTGTTCAAGTTACTCAGTCATTGTTTAGTTCGGTTCTCTTCGTGCTACCCACGGTCCTTTTGCTTTGGTTAAAGCGTTTTACTATTGTTCATTTCATTTGTTTGTTGCTTCCTTTGGTCTTTTAACTTGTTATTATTCTATTTGTTTGTCGCTCCTTTTTGTCTTTGTCATATTATTATTTCCAACAAAAATCCGACAGCATCTCCCCTTAACCTGAGCGTTAGGGAGACACAGGA
>JANBPO010002621.1:0-257951 GCA_024336825.1 Amorphophallus titanum
GGACCTAATGAATCGGGTGTTTAGGCCTTACCTGGATAGTTTTGTGGTTGTGTTCATAGATGATGCTTTGATATATTTCCTAGATGAAGTGTCTCACAAGGAATATTTGAGGATTGTTTTGGAGACTCTTTGGGTACACAAGCTATACGCGAAGTTCAGTAAGTGTAATTTCTGGATGAAGGAGGTTCATTTTCTTGGCCATGTGATATCAGAGTGTGGCATGGTAGTGGACCCAGCCAAAGTTTAGGCGGTATTAGAATGGGAGACTCTAAAATCTCCCACTGAAATTCAGAGTTTTCTTAGTTTGGTCGGTTACTATAGGAAGTTCAATAAGGGTTTTGCTTCTATTGCAGCGCCTTTGACGAGGCTGACAAGGAAAGGAGTGAAGTTCGTATGGTTCAAGGAATGTGAGCGATGTTTCCAGGAACTGAAGGATCGTCTGACGTCAACACCACTCTTGGTCCTACCCAATAGCATCGACATGTTCACTCTCTATGCTGATGCTTTAAGGATCGGGATCGGTTGTGTTCTAATGCAAAATGGTAAGGTTGTCGCATATGCCTCCAGGCAACTGAGGGAGCACAAGAAGAATTACCTTATGCACGACTTGGAGTTGGTCGCTATTGTCCATGCATTGAAGATCTGGAGACATTACTTGTATGGGGTCAAGTTTGAAGTCTTCATGGACCACAAGAGTCTTAAGTATTTGTTTTCTCAGAAGGAGTTGAATTTGCACCAGAGATGATGGGTCGAATTCTTGAAGGACTATGATTTTGAACTGCAATATCCTTCTGGAAAGGCTAATGTAGTGGCTGATGCCCTTAGTCAAAAGAGGACTTTATTGCAGCAAGACTGGAAGATGATTGAGGATGCTATGTGTTCCATGACATCGATTGAGCCTTAACTTTGCCAGGCATCCGTTGCTCAACTATGCCTCAGGTCAACAGTTATGGATCAAGCAATAGAAGCTCAGTGGGATGACCCTTAGTTACAAGGTATGATTGGTAAGGCTGGAGTTGCTCGAGATGGAGATGGTGTGGTCAGATTTCAACATAGAATTTGCATTCCTGATGTGATCGAATTGAAGAATGAACTTATGAAGGAAGTTCACAGATCAAAGTTCTCCATTCATCTTGGTAGTAACAAGATGTATCAAGATTTGAAATGGTCCTTTTGGTGGCCAGGTATGAAGAAGGATGTAGCAGAATTTGTCTAGATGTTTGGTTTGCCAGTAGGTTAAAGCTGAAAACCAAAGACCGCCTGGGTTGATGCAAAGGATTGAGATAACACAATGGAAATGAGAGGATATCACCATGGATTTTATTACAAGCTTGCCTCGATCATCGAAGGACAATCATTCTATTTGGGTGATTGCGGATCGATTCTTGATGACTGCATATTTTCTGGCCATGAAGAAGAAGCAATTGGTGGAGAGCTTGACACATCTCTATTTTGAGAACATCGTCAGATTGCATGGAGTTTCGAAGTCCATTATTTCAGATCGAGATCCCCACTTCACGTCGAGACTTTGGAAAGGATTGCAAAATGCTTTTGGGTCCCAATTGAAGCTTAGTTTGGCATATCACCCCCAGACAGATGGTCAATCTAAGAGGACTATTCACACTTTAGAGGATATGTTGAGAGCCTATATTCTTGATTGGAGAGGAGATTGGGAGTGACATCTACTGTTGGTAGAATTTGCCTACAATAATAGTTATCATGCAAGTTTTAAAATGATCAAATTCCTCAAATTCCGTGTGTTTCTGTCCACATTTTCTGATATAGCGCCTTTATCACAGGCGTCAATCACAAAAACAACGCCTCTCTCACGGGCGTCAATCAACAATAATTATTTTCCAAAAAATGATCAAATTTTCAATTTGACGCCTTTCAAAACTGGCGTCATTCAAATAACGCCCCTTCGATGAGCGTTGTTAACGATCAATTTCAAAAAATGATTTTCTGAACTGCCACATTTGACGCCCCTTGATCCGTCGTCAATTAGATTCAAATCATAATTACAAACATCAGATCAATCACTTCAGCATTAACTCTCCTGACAATGGTTCAAACATTCAGACGCCTCTTAAAATGACGCCTTTTCTTTTGCCGTTATTTACTAAACTAACGCCTTTCACAGGGTCGTTATTCCAACAAAACACGCCACTTTCAGGGGCGCTATTCAATTTCAAACGTTTCGAAACAAAAGCCCTAGCTTCCTCTTCCCTCCTTCCATTCATTCTGCTCTTCACTCTATTCTTCCATCTTCTTCTTTCTCTGTTCAACCCCATGAAGCCCTAATCCTACCCAAACCGAAGCCATGGCCGGCCGCGGCCCCCACAAGTGTCAACGCGTCATCGGCCCCAAGGTGGTGGACCTCACCGGCAAAGAAGAGGTTGGCGTAGAGGAGTTGCTTGCCACAGTTGGAGAAGGAGAAGATGTTCCCGTGGCGGCGTCCGGCAACGAGGCGGCACCATCCGGCGAGGAGGCACCGACTGAAGGCGGCGCCGGCACCGGAGAGGAAGTGGGGGAAGGAAGGGAAGGAGAAGGAGATGGTGGCGATGAAGAAGAAGAAGACGGTGGCGACGGTGGCGGTGACGAAGGCGGCGACGGAGATGGTGGAGAAGGTGACGAGGCCGGCGACGGAGATGGTGGCGATGGAGACGGTGGCCATGAAGCTCCTCGCCGGCAGCCAATGCGTGGTGGCGGAATCCCCCCCGCACGGAGTAAGGTAGGTCCCCGTATGCCCTTCCTTTCAACCATTTTTTTTATTTATTTTGTGCATTTTACATAGCCCACGGGATAGGTTCTGTAAAAACCTTAGTCACAGGGAAATGACGCCCCCCAAAGGGGCGTGAATTCAACAACTGACGCCCTCCGAGAAGGGTGTCAATTAAAATCAAACTAGTGAAGTTCAGAAACAACGCCCCCCAACGGGGCGTGAATCACCTGAATGATGACGCAGGGTGTGTCGTCAATTAATTAAACAGTTTAGCTAGCTCAGCTTCTGGATGGTCACTACGTCAACGCACTGGGGCAGTGCGTTAACGCAGTGATTACCTTGGGGGGCTTCTACTCCTGGGATGCCCTGTGCGTCAATACACTGGGGCAGTGCGTTAACGCACTGGGTAGACAGGGTGCTTCCTCTGGAAAGCCCCTGTGCGTCAACTCAGTGGCCCAGTGCGTTAACGCACTGGGTAGGCAGGGTTAGAAAAACCTTCAGAAACAATGCCCCCTATAGGGGCGTGGATCAAATGGCTGACGGCACAGGGCATGTCGTCAATTCAAAATGCGTGCCAGAATTGTTTTGAAACAACGCCCCCCTCAGGGGCGTGTATTAAGAAAATGGTGGGAGGGAGACGGAGAGAGGGAGAGACGGTGAAACAACGCCCCCGTCAGGGACGTGTATTATCAGAGAGACAGTGAAACAACGCCCCCCTCAGGGGCGTGTCCCAGCCCCTACCCCAACCCAGCTCCGCCCTAGCCTTCCTCCCTACTACCCCAACACCCTCTCCCACCTCTCAGTCATCTCCCACAACCATTCCACCCCTCTCCAGCTGCCCATCACCCATCCATCAATGTCCATATAGCCTCCACCAGCAACCTGTGTTCAGTCTGAGAGTTTACAGATTTCCAGTCGATTGCAGAGACAACCACGACTTCACCATGAAGGTCTATGGAGCACAACATATACTAGTGGATTAGTCTTCCTGTCAGCTTTGCAATGAAGGTGGTCTCGCCATCATCCGACTTTGGAGCTGCTCGAAGGAGTCACTTTTGCCAGACTACGCACTTCCTCTCCGGCAGATAGTCAGAAGCAATTTGTAGAAGCTCCCACGGCCACACCAGAAGGAATCTTGGCGCCATTTTCTGAGGAGGATGACCTGGTCAAGTTCTCTTCATGTCCCAGGAAGCGGGAGATCGTTCGCACACCGGAGCACCCCATTCCGATCATCTTCCCCGACCCACGCTGACTGTGATCGCCAGAACCAGGTCAGACACACTCCCACTTATTCCCCTACATCGCTCTACTCCGACCTCATGTGGGGGTCCCGTTGGTCTCCCTACGAAGAGGACCCTCCTACGGTCATGTTGATACCTGCTACACCTTCATCGGAGCTCAGAGGTGCTCAGGGTGAGGTTATCTTCGGGCACCTGCGGTTCTGGAGCAGACAGGACCACACTAGTCCACCCCGACTCCTGGAGCTACCCTGGCTTCCCACATTCTCGGCTCGACCCATAAATTTTACTGAGCTCTCCTGAGCCAGTCCAGAGAAGTTTGGCACTGGTCCCGTCATCAACAGTCAACGAAGGAGCTCGTGACGGTGTCAACAACAACTCCCTGTCCTGCCAATCCAGTTCGGACAGAATCGGCGCGGTTCAGGAAGTTGAGCTTGCAGCGACCCCTCCACAACTCTAGACGATCCTAGACCACTCTGCCCAGCTGCTACCATGTCCCCAAACACTCGGCCACCAGTCCCGTCAGCTACAGCACCCAGGAGTGTCCGCAGCGGCTCTGTATCCAGCTTGCTGTCCTGGTGGATCTGAGTTCGGGATAGAAGTGAATCTCACTTATTCCCAACCCTGCCTGGCCAGCTTAACGTCCCTCCCTGCGTGGAGGTAGTGTTTGTGTGTAACCTATTATTCCCCACCCCTTGTCCACTCCTCCTGTGAGAGGTGTAGCGATGTAACTAACTAATTTTCAGGTCAAAGCATCATTGGCAGAGTGTGCGGGGGAACCCACGCTTCCCCACTCACCCACGTCTCCGACCAAGGCCGATTTCTTCAAACCGGCCAGGTAAGCTCTCAACCCTTATTCCTCTTTGGTGCTTGTTTATTTAATATCCATCAACAAGTCTGCTGGTTAGAGAGTGAGCGCCCCGTCCCGAAAGCACCACCGCCTTCGAGTGACCACTGTGGGGGTAGGAGAGTGAAACCCATGCCCTCGGCACATGGCCTGCCCTTTGATTCGGGTCTTCGTAGCCTCGGGAGGATAACCCTAGCCTTGCTGGCCCTCCATCAGCAAGGGTCATGTCCCACACCCTCGACTCAGCATCATTGAGTCACCCCTGGGTTTTGGGCGGGCACTGAGTGAGCTTCCGCCAACATTAGTCTTGTGTTCTTGCGAAGTGTGCTTGCGTTGCTAGGTCCAAGGATCTCCTGTCTAGTTGCTACTTGACAAATCAAATGCATAGAGATTGATATAGTGTTAGCATCATCAAAATAACAGGGAAAACACAACAATATATACTGGGATCTAATCCTACACTTGTATTAAACTTGCCATACCTATGACAGATATTTGTATGGCTTCCATCATCATTTTCGATGCTTCAGATGCAGACTCTTGTCCGAACAACGAATGGTCCATTAGTGACCGACATATACACTGGGACCCAATCCCGCAATCACATTGATCTTGTCGTACCTACGGCAGATATTTATATGGTTTGTCACCGTCTCTTACGCTACAAACGCGAACTTCCATCCGAACAAAGAATGGTCCGCCAGTGACCGGCATATGTGTATTTGTGAACGTTTAAGCCCCAATGTGGGGTTTGTTTAAACGCAATCTGAAGTTTTGCTCTCACTCTGTTATTATGAATCTCAGGCCATCGGGCTGCTTTTCCTGGCAATCAATCAAGGGTTGTCCCCTCTCCAAGGGGATGTAATTAACTTCGTAACCTTTATGGTATGACGGGTGTCTGATTAGTCAGATCGAGCGCACCTTGGGCTTCTTTAAGCCCAAATAAATCGTCACCTTAGTGACTAGCACGCCCTCGCACATAATAAATCGAACAGATGAATGAACAAACGAATAAACGAATGAAATGAAGAAGTATCCCGAAAGTGCGTCCACAACATGTCGTGACGATACGTCGAAGGGCGCCGCAACCTACCGCTTCTTCCACTTAGCCACCCCTTTCACCTTCTCCACCTCCACCTTCACCCCCTCCGTCAACCACATCACCGCCTCTGCCACTTTCGTCACCCTCACCACCATCATCATCTCCACTACCTTTGCCACCCCTTTCACCATCATCGTCCGATCCTGAGCAGGATGAACCCACACTTACACCTCTACCTTTGCCTTTACCCCCACCCAGGCCCATTATCACCAGTATTCCTCCACCACTTGCATCACCTTCACTAACACCCTCCACACTTCCTCCTTCTACACCTTCTCCATCACTTCCCACCCCATGGAGCGGGTGTACGTTGTCTTTGGTGCCCCTCGGGTCTAGTCCCCGGGAAGATGATAAGCCAAGCCAGGCTTCGACCGTGTATAATCGGATTCAAGGTTTCCTTTGTCGCATGCCGGCCCAAGTCCTAGTCCCTGGCTATTTTAGGGACAAGGGGCCCTCACATTTGAAGATAGTTGCCAAGAAGAGTTCCTCTGCGCTAGTGTCAATTTCTTCCCGAGCAAGGCCGGTGGCAATGTCATTGCTCGCCGGTGGTTCGGTTATCAACGTTGTTATTTCTCCTTGCTTAATCGCAGTTCAGTTCACTAGCAAAGAAGGATCCTTCGCTCAGACGGTGCTAACCCATACGGCCGCCAAGAGCTTGTTAAGTTCCGTGATCAAGGGACAATTGACTGTATTTTCAAGATTGTCTAGGGGCATTTTGCACCTACCATCTCATATCCCTCGGTTTATCGGCATGCCGGCCACGTCAACGCCGTACATTATGCTCCCTCAGTTTCGTCCTGCACTCTTGGTAAGGGAGCTATGTTTCATGCCTAACAGCCGAGTGGAGAGGCCAGATCTCATGCTTTTGGCGCCAGGCCTCACAGCTCCATGGGTTCCTGGTGGATATTACAGGGAGTTGACTACTCAAGAATGCCCGCCCATGGTTAGCATCCCATGTCTAGGGGCAACCGCCCCGGTGAAGCGACGTGTTTTTTGTGGTACTTCTGGTTACTGAGTGTGTCTGAGTCTCGCGCCTGGGGCGTTGTAGCTAGACACTTGTGACGCGGTCTAAGATGTCAAGGGACGCATCCGGTCGTTCTTCTAGTGGGTGGTGCTCCCGTCACGTGACGTAAGTTATCGTGCCCTGAGTTTTTATTTCTCATTTGCGAGATGGGGTTTCGGGTGTTATTTTTGGGAGTGTTCCTAGAGTCGAGGTTTGGGGTCTCCAGTGTGCATCACCGAGGGTTTTCCCTAGACAGCGTTGAGTTTATGATGGCGAGGTCGTGACTATGTTCTAGACCGCGAGGTTTCATCTTGGACCCTTCAGGAAGGGCAGGCCTCTGCGACCAAGGCATCATGTCATTTTCCTAGTAGCGTGACTAGGGCGGTTCATGTCTGGTTGTCCCTCGACCGTGGGATCGAGACGTCGGGTGCGTGACTTGGTTGTCCCCCGACGGGAGACCAGGTCATATTTTCCGGTACAGTAGGAGTAGCTGTAGAGCCAAGGTTTTATCGACCACTGTAGTTACTTTCCTGCTTTCATAGTTCTTGCTTTTCGTGCCGCCGTTGTTTCTCGATTGGGGTTCCACAGGATCCCTATTGAGCCAGTGATAGGAGGCTCACCCTTGGTTTTCAGGTTTGAGGGCGTTGCATGGAGGTTCCTAGTTGCCAACTTGCCGGGCTAAGTGTTCACTTGGCGTGTGGTATGTTTTACTGCTTTAGGCTGTATTTTCTATTGGACTGGACTCTATTGTAGTTAGATTATTTATTTTGGTTAATTGTTGAATTGTCCTACTTTATTTCCTATTTCTATGTACACCACACCTATCCTTTTAGCCCTTTCGACTCTTCGAGCTCGTGGGCGGCGGGCCGAGGTTCGAGTCGCGTCAGTTCCTTTTCGGTACTCGGATCCCGGGTCACCATAGTTGGTATCAGAGCTATGGTTGTGGAAGTACATTGAAATTTGAGATATTACAGTGATCAGAGTTCATAACGTCCAGTACAGTCGACAGTTGGCATAGGGTTTTGTGCTTATTTTTTGCTTGATTTCTCGCGTGAGAGCGTGAGTGCGTGGCGTTGGTGCTATGAAGGTGGTTGCTATCGTCATCGGAGTGTCGACGTGGGGTCTAAGGATCGAGGTCGAGAGCTTCTCCCTCATCGATGGTGGCCCCAGTTGTACTGCATTGGGCAGAGGTTGCCGACAGGTGCATTGTTGCGGTGTTGCGCTCGAGGAATCTACAGTGAGGTCAGGTGGCTGGTGCGGATTGTTTGTGATTAAGTCGCCGTGAGTGTGCTCTGAGGGAGCTGTTATTGGTGTTGGCCACTCCAGTTGAAGAGTTATCCAGCCCCTGAGGCATTGAGATCATGGTTCGAGGTGGCAGAGCGGGCGCTCTGGTCGAGATGTGCTTTGATGAGCGGAGGATCTTCATGGATTGGGTTATGGTTGCCCTAGATTTGGTTTGAGATTGTGTGACAATGGCGAGCTTGCGGCTCGAGGATGAGCATTGGCAGTTGTCGGTTATGGCTCATGTTGTGGCTCGAGACATGGTGTGTTGCGATTCGAGGAGTCACAGCGGTGGTGCATCGAGAGGTATTGTGATCATGGTCTGACAAGACACTTGGTGAGTGTGTCGGAGGTGTTGACTTGATGGAGGTAATGGTTTTTCTGATGCTGGAAGGTGCGATTCCCAGCATGTGCAAGGTTCGAGGTCAGGTCCAATCCCTCGACAAACCCCACTAACCCTTCGGGGGCCTCATCAGCCTCTTGGGTGGCGTCCCCAGTTCTTGGTAGCGATAATCCGATACTTGTATCGGGTTATCGGTACCATGAGCTCTGGGTCGTTACAGTTGGTATCAGAGCGGTGTTGGGGAATTGTATCAGGAATTGAAATCTGCAGTAGTCCAGAGCAAGTCCCTTTGAGTCGTTCGTTGTTGGCTTAGGGCGTTTCTTGTGACTACTGACGTGTTTTTCATTGTTGTGTTTCCCTAGATTCAAGATGTCGCCTCGTAGCCGAAGAGCCCCAGTTCCTCAAAATGAGGCTAGTGTTTCACCTACTCCTGTTGTATCGGTTCCTGCCTAGGCTGCACTTGTTCCTATTCTGCCTGCGGAGTTACCCGATGGTCGTGGACGGGTACTGAAGGAAATTCTGCTATTCCATCCATCGACATTCAAGGGTCAATCGGATCTGGAGGCAGCAAGGGAGTGGTTGGATGCCACTAAGTGTGTCTTCCAATGTATGGAGTGCGCCAAGGATGAAAGGGTTATGTTGGTTTCTTATCAACTTCAAGGTACTGCACGCACGTGGTAGACCATGGAGTGGGAAGTTGCCTTCCGTTCCTGTCTGCTTGGATAGATCACATGGGTGGAGTTCGTTGCTGCATTCGAACGTGTCTATACTCTAGCCTGCCTGAAGTTAGCCAAGATGTATCAAGTTCTAGAGCTGACACAGGGTGAGATGTCAGTGCTACAATGTCGAGATAAGTTCATTGAGTTGGGCCAGTATGCACCCCACATCTTTACCGATGAGACTGTGAGGACTCAGCAGTTTCTACGCGGACTGAAAGCGGAGTTGAGCCTGCCGCTGTTCGCGACCCGTGTAACTGAGTTGGATTCTGCATATCAAGCCGTCGTCACGCTAGAGTTACAGTTGGCGAGGACTCGAGGACTCCTTCAGACTGGGATGGTTCCGTCGGTCGTGCAGCCTTAACCACCACACCAGTCATCTATTTCAAGAGCTTCTCCTGCATTCTCTGCTACCGATTATGCTTCCTTCCTGCAATCTCAGGGCAGGGGTTTTCAATTTAAGAAGAAGGAGAAGAGGTTCGATCAGTTGGCATTTTTTGATCCGAGTCAGCAGTCCATTTCTTCTGTTCGACCGCGTCAGGATTTTGTTACTTTTCAGTCGAGGTTGTGTTCCAGGTGTGGTGGCAGTCATCTGGGTGTGCCGTGCTCTCTGTCGGTTGTCTATTATCATTGTGATCAGTTGGGGCACATTTCTCAAAATTGTCCGTTGAGGCCGCAGACGGTGCAGTTCTCGCAGACTTCTCAGTCGTAGCAGCCGCAGTTTTGTCTTCTTCCGCCGCCTCAACCTCAACCATTTCAATTGCCAGTTCTTGCTCCTTCTCAGCAGTTGTCTGCAGCTAGCCATCCGCTGAGAGCCAGAGTTACTCACATCACTCGTGCGGAAGCATTAGATTCTAATCTGATCAAAGGTACGATTTCGATTTATGATCACTCAGTGCGTGTTCTTTTCGATTCAAGTGTGACCCATTCTTTTATCTCTGAAGATTTTATTACGCGTATCGAAAAGCTGGTGAATGAAGTTTCCTATGAGATGCTCATGGAGTTGCCGTCTGGCGATTACATGTCTACTCCTCTGTGCCTGGAAAATTCTCCGGTTATGGTTAGTGGTCGGAAACTGCCAGCGAGGCTTTACGCATTTTATTTTTATGTGTAAAACAAAACAACAACATATTGAGAGCTAGCAGGATGATTTTTACATGTTAACGAGGTTAGATCTTCGATTAGAGAAAACCTACCTTGCTGAGTTGTTGACAGATGAAGAATAGAAACAGAGAAGAGGTGAAGAATAATAGCGGTGATAATTGCAACGCGAACCAAACTGTAGTAGCAGGCACAATAGGAAGAAGAATATCTTCGCTGGTAAGTCGATGCAGAGATAATTAGCAGTAGGAGGAACACAGCAGAAAAGAGCAATAGCAGCACGCAGGAAGTCTTTCGGCTACATTTATAGGAGTACACGTAGCAGACAGGAAGCAACAATGATAAGAGCAGCAACAACAATAAAGCAACAGCAGCACCAGGAAGACGACGACGTCGATGGGCAGCAGGATCTTCGAATAGCAAAAGCTGGAGGAAGAGGATGAAGAGGACGACGGTAGGAGGAAGATGAGGTCGATGCTACAATTAGAACAAGCAGTAGTAGTAGCCGACCTCGTTCGGAAGGCAAGGAATTTGATCAGTAGATGTGGAACCAGAGTAGCCAAGCTATTGATCTTCCTCTATCCTATTGATCTCCTCAGTCATCCTATTGATTCACACTTGGAGAGGTTGACTATGAAGTATGATTGATTGATAGAGTTGGTTGAATCGCTCCTCTGGATTGGGATTCGAGGACGGAGGAGATGAAGAATAATGAGAAGAGTGATCAGTTGAAGATGGTGAAGAGTATATGGGCTGTTGACACCCATTTTTAGCCTACAAGTTGAGTCACTTCTCTTGTTCACTTTCGTGATGCCTCGAATTACCCATTGTTTTGGAGCATCCCCTGATCTGATTCTAAGCACATTTCTTGATCATTCCCTAACCCTCTGAGTTTGGAAGCCATTTTCTATCAATTCCCAACAATTTCCCAAGTTTCCAAATGTTCTGGGATTATTCCCCATCATCTCCAGCGGTCGGAATACCTTAGGCTTGCACTGGGATGGAGGCAGCCCTCACTGGGCCATCCAGGCCTGTGAGGCGGCCCTCACTAGGCTGACCAGGTCTGTGAAGCGGCCCTCACTGGGCAGCCAAGTGCAGTGTGAGGCGGCCATATCTAGACAGCCCAGCTCCAGGAGAAGGTCATCTCTAGACTGCCCAGCTCCAGAAGAAGGCCCTCATTGGGCCGCCTAGGCCAGGTTTGAGGCCGCCCTAACTGGGCCGCCCAGCTCCTGAAAGAGGCATTCACTAGACCATTTCTATCTTAGAGAAGGTCTTTAGTAGACTGCCTCTGTCCAAGAGAAGGTCATCTGGTAGACTATTTTTATCCTATCTTGCCCGAAGTGTTGTGCTCGCCAACAACTCTATTCTTAATGATATCCCAAGGATAGTTGCAGTCCAGTCATGACCGTTTCTTACCCGTGGCGGCCGCGCGATAGATCGTCTCTATAACAGAGAGTCCAGATGATCCTGAACTCTGATTTCTTCACCGCTGGACTCTAAGGCCAATTTATGCTCGACGGAGCCTCCTTGTTAGGGCTCTATCTTCTAGAATATTCCACCAAATCACTTCTCGTTCATTTCTGTCTCTTCTCCCCACTATTATCTCGAGTTTAAGCCATAGAACTCAAATTTTAGTGGAGTATATTCGCGAGAATCGTGGACGAAATATCAGATTTTATGCATTTTTGTGTTACAAAAACTCCACCTGATTGGGCTTCGGGCGCATATCAATGGGGACGGGAGCGAGTGATCGTGGAGTGAGCCTTCTTTTAAATTTATGATTGAGTCGATGTCCTAGTTAGTCGTTGAGTTCTGTAGTGCAGAGTCTATGTATTTTTTTTCTTTCATTTGGTTATTGTAAGAACTTAGAAGTCCACAAGATGTCGGGTGTATTAAGTACTTTTCTTCATGATTATCAATAAAGTCGGTTAATTATACTTTTGATTATTGGCCTGGTGGTGTGGTCTCTTGTGGCTCTGATTGACATGAATGATATAAACTACTGCATTCTGATTTTTCGCATCGGTGCGTGACAATTTTTTGTAGTATCAGAGCCTAGGTTTTCTTTAGACCCTAGGATTCTAGTAGCGTCATAGAACCCGTAACATTAGTAAAGTTAGGAATTTAACGCAGTGAGTTGGGTAGAGACTCGGGCTAAGTTAATTCACTGGCTATAAGAAGATAGACTCAATAGAATATTCTCAATCGATTCTTTTGTGTTGTAGGGATTTTCTCGCAATGGCCACGGAACACGGACAGTGTCGGGATACGCAGCGCACGGTGCAAGACCTGGCCCAGGCCTTACAGTAAGTAGCTCAAGGTGGTGCACAGCACGGAGTGGGGAATCTACATTGAAACTTTCAAGGCTTGAATCCTCCACGTTTTAGCAGATCCTTAGACCCAAACGAGGCCGAAAATTGGCTGAAAGAGACAGAGTGTATCTTCAGAGTTATGCAGTGTGGAGATCAGGATCACGTCCTCGTAGCAACTTTCCAGTTGGAATGTGATGCACGTGCTTGGTGGGAAGTCGTGGAGGCCACGCTCGGCAATCAACATGCAACATGGGAAGAGTTTAAAGAGTATTTTAACAGTAATTATTTCTCAGATCGAGTGCAGGAGAAGAAAGCGGCTGAGTTCACTTCTTTGAAGCAGAGAAACCTATCTGTTGAAAAGTATGAAGCACAGTTTGCTAGGTTGTCTAAATATGCACCACATTTGGTGTCTACGGAGAAAATGAAGGCTAAACGGTTCCTAAATGGTTTGAAGCTTCAGTACATCAGTCAACTGGCGCCTTTGGAAATTCATACTTATGCTGAAATTGGGAGAAAGGCCCAAGTTCTTGAAGACACTATGGAGATGACTGACCGGATAAGAGGTCGAAAGAAGGAGCACACTACTAGCTCTGGGAATTCTAAACACAGTAATGGCCAGAAGAGGCCCAATGGCAGGTCGAGTTTTTCAAAGAACAAGAAACCAAGGGAAGGGGAGAAGAAGGCAAGACCGACTACTCTATCTAAAGCCATTTGCAAGTATTATGACTGCCTGGGTCACAAGATGGAAGAGTGTTGGTGCAAGTTAGGTGCTTGTTTGAGATGTGGTAGCAGAGACCACCGAATCCCTGAGTGTCCTCTTATTAATAAGTAGGCAGTGGCTGATAAACCTCAAGGAAGTCAAAAGCGGCAGGGCAAGCTACAAGCCCATCAGGATACAGAGACTGAGATTGGGACTATCGAGGAAGGAGGTATTGTCGAAGGTACCCTTACAATTCTTTCTACGCTAGCATTTATACTTTTCGACACTGGAGCCACTCATTCTTTTATATCTCTGAAGTTTGCTAAGACTATATTTGTGAAATCAGTATTATTGGATGCTCATCTTGTGATATCAACCCCTATTGGCTCGGGGTCCGAGATTAAATATTATTACCCTTCCAGTGAAGTTTTGATTAATGCCCCTTGCTGCTCAGAGATGAGGTTAGGAAGGATGTGTGAAAGTCTACCACTGAGGATCCTAGAGACAATCTTATATGAGAAGTTGCACAGGCTGATGGGTCTTGTGTCCCCAAATTTGGAGGGGGAAGCAACCTTGGGAATGAGAGCACTACCTTGAGGATCTAGCTGCATATAGTAAGTTACACTATTAGTGCATATAGGAATAATTTCAAATAATAGAAAGCGCATGAGTTTAGAAGTTCATACCGGTCGTCGGACACCACGAAAAACCTGGTAGCCATATCTGCGGGCGTAGGCCTTTAGGTAGGCCTCGTCACTGTCAGCTCGAGTCTTCACCACCTGACCCCTCTGCGTCTAGTTCCGAACTTGGTCAGCCACTTGAACGCTCCAATCGACGTCGCCGCTCAGTACCTTTGAGGACCTCCCGTAGCGCTCATCGTCTCTGCATGGGAACTCCACCTCGGGCTAGTGCATTCCCTGCGTCCTCATCATCAGGCGATAGTGGAGAGGCTCGATGATGTTGATGTAATTCAGCCAGATATCTCGCCCTATGTGCGCCCGGGCTGCCTCCACCCATGGCTATCCATCATGCCCCTCGTCCTGGTACGGTGTCTAGCACACCTGGAAGAGTAATCAAGTCCATACCAGCATGTAGAAGCATGTAGAGGCATGTAGAAGCATTTTAGAGCATTTAGGGAGAGTTTCAGTCCAGAAATTTACCGATGCATAGGGGAACGAGTCAATATCGTCCCGGATGGCCCAGGTCAACCGCTTGATCGACCCCATGTCCCTAGCAACCACCCATCGTCTCGCAATGGGGATCCTCTCTGGGTTTGCCTCCATCCCTCGCCCAATCCCAGGAAGGTAGAGGAGGCACCAGATCTACATAAATGTCAGCGTCAGCATCAGCATATAGCAAGTATAATCATTTTAGAGTCTAGAATTTACCTAAAGGAAAGGCGAGAAGCCGCCCAGCATCATCTGTCGGTCGGTCGTGCTGAGTGACTCGAATAGGAAGGCTAGGTCAGCTGCTCCCCAAGCAAACCCTCCTACTCTATCTAGATCTCTCAGTAACGGGAGTAGCCTGCAACTCACTCCGTCGGCTCTCATCGCAAACAGCAGCTTCCCGAACAGCAGGATCAGGAAGCGCCTCAAGATGATATCTCCCTCTAGTCCTAGCTCTGCCGATACTCTAGGCCAGACCTGTTCCACTACTCTACCTATGTGCTCCTCGGCTAACTCTCCCATCGAGATCGCTACTCCCCTCAGCCCCAGGCTCTGTTGGAGCGTCGCCCGTGCTAGCTGGGATGAATGGTGCCCCAGCCTCATCAGATCTTGTAATATCCCAGACCTTTTGGATCCTTATTTTCGGGTCCCGGATCTGTTTTCTCGGAGTGTCTGATCCGTTGTGTCTGAAGTTTTGTTTTGGATGTCTTTTATGTTTGGATCGGCGTGATCCGGAGCTGTTTCGGAGGGCCAGAGGCGTTCCACGACTTTTTCCACGCGTTTTTCTAATTCCCGACCTGGTTTTTGGAAAATCTTAAGGAGCTCCGTTGCGGGCGAACCGAGTCGTTCACCCAGGCGAGTGTGGTACCATTGCGATCGGTGCGTTCCGAGGATCGCAGAAGTGTGATTTTCTATTTTTGATATTTTTTAGAATTTCTAGATTTTTTATAAATACTGCAAACCCTTTTTCCTTTTTCCACCTTTTCTTCTTCCTAGAAGACTCCTGTCTGGGTAGGAACTGGACGAAGCCTGGGCTTGGTTTTCCTCTTCTTCTCTCTGGGTCTTCACCACGAACACAAGAGAGGAGGTAGACTAGCTTCACAGCTTTCACAGGTGCCTGATGATCTTCCTTCCTGTGAGAACACCTGAAGGTGAAGAAATGATCTGCTTCATTGCAGATACACTCGTGGCACTAGGAAGAGAGTGTATTTCTTCCATGAAAAACTTCTTCTCTATTGGCTTGCTTGCCTCGTCCACTTTTCTCTTCTTGAATTGAAGAAATAGCTTTTGCTGCTTCTTTTCCAAGCTTCACGTCCTCTTTCTTGTCTTTGGCTTACTTTTGCCTGCAGTCACTTCTCCATGTCCACTTTTCTATTCCTCCTGCTTCTTTTATGCTCCCCATTATCCTCTTCCTTTGTGCGCTCGATGCCCCTTTCACTCTTGTATTGTCTCTTTCCATCTTGAGCAAATCCATCTTTTTTCTTGAACTCTCTGTGCGATATGCTTATGCAGAGTATGTCGCCCATCTGACATTATTTTCGGTCAGACATACTTTTCTTCTACCAGTAGCGTACAAGGTTGGTAGCCCCTAATTTAGTAAAAGATAATCTAGGCCATCTATCACCATCAGAAAGGCTTGAATGCTAGAGTGGGGTGTTTTCTGATTGGCCCTGAAGTAATAAGGTGTAGTGAGTTCTCATTGGCTGGCCAATCTACTTCATACAGTACACTGCAGTTTCCATAAGCTGGTCAAACATATCTCGTCAGGTACAAGATTTTCTCCTCAAGGTATGACCCCTTTTTTAGATGGAGACCCTTGCCATTGGTCCAGCTGGAAAGTGGGAATCTTTTCTGACGGCTGGTCTTCCAGAGCATTGTACAATCGAAGTATGTCCCTTTCAATGATTTGGAGTGGGACTTTTAGACCCAAATCCACTTTGTGTTTAAGTATGAAAAGGATGCCTTCGCCTCTTGAACTTCTCCATCAAGAGCTCTAAGGTGCACCGACCTGATGATCATGAATACCCAAGGGTGCATCGTCCTGATGATCATGAATGTACTGGCCCTCTGAGGTGCACCGACCTGATGATCATGAATACCCTGGGGTACACCCTCCTGATGATCATGAATGTACTGACCTTATATTGCTATCACTAACTCTACGCACTGAGGCATTTCATCAAACACCCTTTCGCTACAGTGATCTTGTGTTGGCGTGGATGCAGGATGCTTCATCCTATTGGCTTGGGCTTGTACATGTGCATCAACTTGTTTTGAGTGTAAGAGCATATGTGCACAGACGTTGAATAAGCTTAGACTTGAATGAGATTGGACTTCTGTATGTGTGTAGACTTGAATGCCAAATGTGCACAGACCCTTATATGATGAAGGCAAGCATGCACAGACCTGACTTTGCTAAATGTAAAATGTGCACAGACCTTATAAAGTCAGTTGAAGAATGTGCATCGACCTTGTATGCAGGACAAGATGTGCATCGACCTCAGTATGCCAAATGCAAGATGTGCACCGACCTCAGAACATGCATGGACCTATATGCATAGACCTAAAACATGCATGGACCTATTCATAGACTCAAAACAAGCATCAACCTTAGTGAGCTAAGCATATGTGCGTCGACCTTTGTTGACACCAGATGAAAACATGCATCGACCTTGTAGATGACTAAGGGAGATGTGCATCGACCTTATAAATGACTAAGCAAAAAAGTTTTTTTTTGCTATGGGCCAGGGGTTTACGCGGGGCTGACTGGGGATTTTTTCCTAAGTCTATAAAATCCCCATTTTTGGCTTTCTTGGGCCCACCTTTGACTAAGTGTGAGCAGAAGATGACAAGGATACAAGGACTGGACTGGTTGGCTGGCCACGTACGCGTAGACTAAGAAGGTTGACCCGTGTGATTTTGAAACTCTGTCTTTACGAGCACCTTCACGCTGGTACATCGATCGATCTTGCACGGGGACTGGGACTAGGACTGGGATGAGCTTGCATGGAGATAGGCCGGGTTGGGTGGAGGCCCCCCTAGGGAAAGTTCACCCCCACCTGGGCGTGACTGCGCCTGGGGCGAACTCCCCCCAGGGCGTGCCGTTGCCATGGGGGGTGATCTCGGGGGCCTCCCGTTGTTCTTTGGCGTTGTCCTTTGAAGGACTCGTGGTTCTAGGATGCTGGGATTGGCTTGTAGGGGTCAACCATTTAGTGTTATTGCTGCCACTCGCAAAGTGTTCAGAGAAATTTTCGACACACTTCGGGTTGTCGAACGGCTTAAGTAGCTGGCCAGTGGCCCTAAATTTGGCCCCGGGACGCGGATGGCAGGAACTGAGGGAGGGCATCTCGGGCGTGTAGGCCTGGCCTTGGTGAGACGTGCCGCGTTGCATGGCTGGTTGATAGGGTAGCCTCGGGTTGACCCGGGTGCTGAAATTAAACAGCTCATCGCCGTGTGTTTGAGGGTCGGGGATGGCCCCAACTTGTTAGAGAGTTGCCGTAAGATACAGCTAATGTGTTCAAACCGCGGGTCGGCCCCCCAGCTTGCTGTAGTGGGATATACGCGCCCACGTGGTGCTCAGGGAAATTCCCGATACGCAAATATGGGTCGTATAAGAGTGTTAAGGGCTCTTGGAGCCTGTGGTTGACTGGGAAAAGTCTTCCTTTGGCTTTAGAAAGCTGAAGGGAGGCATTTTGGAGATAACCCTGGCCTCATTGTTGGGTGCCACGTGTCGTGGCTTGGTGTCAAGGTGCCCCCTGGGTTGGTTGGGTGGCTTAATTGAAGGCGGGCAAAACCAAAGCTGGGTGATCGGGGGTGGCCCCAATCAGTTGTTGATGTCGCCGTGAGTCATTGCTAGTTGGCTAGGGCCCTTAGTTGGGCCCAACACATCATAAAAGGGCTTGGGTAGATGACGCCTTGAAGGTGTTCAAGAAAATTCTCAAACATTTGTTTCTTGTCATTTTCTCTAGGAAAATATCTGGGTACAACGCTAGTTGTCCTCCATTCTATTATGTTGAGATGGTCTGTCTGCTCCGGTGAACTATGAGATCTTCATCCTCGTCGGTAGACTCCATGGCTCCATCGGTACCAGAGAGGAAGAAGAAGCAGGAAAATGGAGGGGGGCGAAGAGGGCTGGGTAGCGCGACTAAGGGATGAGCAGCCCAAAGTCACTCTTCATAGCCTTTTATAGACAGAAGTTGAGGCGGTGCCCCCGTCCACGTCTGCGCCCCTTGTCTTAACTGCCCCCTCCCTCAAAGAGATGTGAGCAGACTTCAAAAAGTCACATGCAGATTCCCTGAGGAGTAGTTTCTCCTAGCTCCTCGAACCCGCCGTGGGGAATACACGAAAGATATGCTCCTTAAATGTCTGGGGATATGAACAGATGCGAGCACTGCGCCTGGGATTTTGTACAGGCAAATTGAGTGCTAAGCGCAGAACTTCAATTTTCGCACCCGCCTCTCCACACAAAAAGGAAGAGAAGAAAAGAAATAAAAGTTATGAGGTAGACATGGTCTTCGCACCCACCTCTGCACACAAAGGAAGAAGAGAAGAAAGGAAAGAGGGTCTTGAGGCAGACATGGTCTCTTACCTTTGGCCTTCAGCCATCCACCTAATAAACCTCTCATATGGTCGGCGTTACGACCTTCATCCAAGCCGATGAATATTCAGCCATCAGGGCTTCAAGCCGATGAGCATGCCGTCGACGGGGCGTTAAACCGACAAGATGTTCAGCCATCGGGACTTCAAGCCGACAAGCATTCCGCCAGTGAGACGTTAAAACCGATAGATGTTCAGCCATCGGGACTTCAAACCGACAGATATTCAGCCATCGGGGCTTCAACCGAAAAGATGTCCAATCATCAGCCTCCGAGTCGACAGCTACCCCATTATCAGCCCCCGAGCCGACAACTTTTCAATCATCGGCCCCTGAGCTGATAGCTTCCCAATTATTGGCTCCTGAGCCAACAGTTTTAAATTATCGGCCTCTGAGCCGACAACTACCCAGTCATCAGCCTCTGAGCCGACAGCTCTTCAATCATCGGCCCCTGAGCCAACAGCTTTTCAATCATCGGCCCCTGGGCTGACAGACAGCTCTTCAACCATCGGCCCCTGAGCCGACAGTTAGTCAATCATTGGCCCCTGGGCCAACAGCTATTCAATCATTGGGCCTTGGGCCAACAACTTTTCAATCATCGGCCCCTAAGCCGACAGCTTCTCAACCATCGGCATTCGAGCCTATAGATGTCAAACCAACAACCAATCCCACCTTCGGCCTTTAGCCACCCAACAAACCAGAATAAACCTTTCCACTTTGGTTCGGATCCATTCCCGGCCAGAGAACAAAACCATAAAAGAATAAACCTTTCCACTTTGGTTCGGATCCTTCCCCAGCCAGAGAATTAAAGAATGGACCCTTCCACTTTGGTTCGGATCCTCCCCCGGCCAGAGAACAAAAGAGACCCTACTCTTCGGCTCTCGTAGCTGCTTCCCCCAACAACTTTGGCCTTTGTAGCCTGTTTCCCGACTTGGGCTCTCGCAGCCCACTTTCTCGATTTTGGCTCCTGTAGCCCACTTCCCTGATCTTTGGCCCTCGCAGCTTGCTTCCCTTTGGCTCATGTAGCCTACTCCCTGACTTTGGCTCTTGCAGCCGGCTTCCCTTTGGCCTGCATGGCTTGCTTCCCAATTTTGGGCCCTCGTGGCCTGTTCCCCAACCTTTGGCTTCTAGCTCGCTTTCCCCACTTCGGTCCTCGCGACCTACCCCCCTAATGTCCCTTGGCTTTTATAGCCCACTTCCCTAATGTCCTTTCGACCCTTCTCGGCCTGCTTCCTTGATACCTTTAATACCACTACACTTATACGTAACGACAATATTTTCTTATGCAAAAAAAAAATAACAAAAAAAACAACCAAAAAAAGAGAGAAGAAAACACTTGTCTACCCTACTTGCATGCTTGCTCATAATATAGAATAATACACCTCCTTGAAATTTTCTAGGACCGTGTTTCCTTTCTAAGTAATATCACCCCAATTTTGGATGCGCGTGCATCACGGCATATGCTCGTAAGGAACCCAATTATGGTGGGTGCACACGTCAAGGGGAAGAGTCATAGCTAGCTTGCTAAGCCTAACTCACAAAATAAACCTGAGGTAAAACTCCCACACTTCACACCATATAAATAGAAATTCTTTCATAATTTACAAAATAATTTTTAGTTCATCGTGGGTGTAGGAGATGAGCAGTGGGTCTCAAACTAACCCTGATCCTTTTTTTTATTGTATCTGGCTGGTCTATCTATTGTAGTCAGTCCCCCCTCCGACTGTTGGTTCATTCCTTAACTTGAAGTAACAGGGTTAACCACTTCATGACAGTCGTAAAAGTTAACTGAACGGATGGTCCATTGGCTCAATCCCTCGGCTATTGTCTAACAGTTCTAAGGACTCTTCAGACACTTCAAAAGGAGAGCCAGGTCATTAGACTAACCTGGGACATGTAGTCTCGATGTCATAATTCGATCCAACCCTTGTGAGGTATTTTTTATTTTGGGCCAAGCCCGTTGTTTCCAAAAGGTGTCTCACAAGTTATGGATGCAAATTCTACACATATGGCCTAGTAACTTTTTTCCACTTTTCGATATGGGATTCATCCGGTTCATTTTTGTTCCAATCCCATCCACAGTGGTAGCTCCACGCCGTGGCGGCTCCACTCCAATACATCTTACTTTGTGTCTTGGCAGCCCTCTCGTTCTGTATCACTCACGACTAGGTCACTATAGACCCACCAGCATCCGCTTGGTTCGTCCTCGAACCAACCAGCCCATACCGTATTGCATGCACCTTCTCTAATACGACAATGTCATAACCGAATCCAAGCCTTGTGGGGTATTGTCTGCTTTGGGCCAACTCTGCATGGTTTTGTCCCCGAAAGGTGCTTCACAAGTTATGGATGGAAATCCTACATATATATCCCAATAACTTTTTTCCTGCTTTCCGATATGGGACTAATCTAGTTCATTCCTGCCATAGCCCCCATCCACAATGCTAGCTCCATGCCGTGGTGGCTTCACTTCGATATATCTTACTGTGTCCAAATAGCCCTTTTCTATGGGTGGCTCTCTCCTCCGGTAGGGCTTGGGACTGGGTTATTACTCCTTTCCCTCTTTGTAATAAATCACTTCTTTGTGGCCTTCTCTCATTTTCTGCATGTTTGCAGCTTGGTCGATTTCTCACATTTAAACTTTGTTAGATGGTCTAGCCAATGAACTACATTTGCTATCATCTGTCACCATACCATTAATACATTTGTGAGCTGATTGAGTCTACTTGTAAAGCCTTTTTCCTTTTACAATTAATACATTTGTGGTACCATCCACTTCTCACAAAAACATCTGTTCACCTTACTGTGTCTAGGACTGCCAAATGGTCAAATCTGGTTGAACACAACCTGGATTCTGGACAGACCTGCATCCAGATCATCGGATGCAGACTTGAATTAGCATATGTGTTGCCTATTTCGCAGAGTTCCATCTGGACCCAGGTCTTAGCTTGCTTGCTTCCTGTTGGCTGGAACCAAGAAAGGACAAGCAATCCTTCATCTCTGTTTCTATTTCTGGTTTACCCCCAGTTCTCTTTTAGTGCACTGCCTGACTGAGCACCACCACAAAGATCTGTGGAAGAAGGGGGGGAACCCTGAAAGGGATTATGCCTGATCTTCCTGGTAGCCATATTTCTCAGCACCATCAAGGACCCTTCTTCTAGACCTTGGTGGCATTTCCAATTTTTTTTTCTTAACCCTTCATATTTCTTTAAATAAATTTCATGTGCTTTAAATTCTAAAAATCAAAAAGAAAACATTCATCCATTTTTGCTCTCTAAAAGAAATTTCAAGTTTTCAATTGATTTTACTACCAGGTCATCAACATACACCTCAATATAGATATGGATCATATCATGAAAAATAGCCATCATGGCCCTCTGATAGGTGGCTCTGGCATTCTTGAGTCCAAAGGGCATGACCACATAACAGTATGTTCCCCACGGTGTGGTAAATGAGGTCTTCTTGTGATCCTCCTTAGCCAAGCGGATCTGATTATAACCAGAAAAATCATCCATAAAAGAAAGAGTCTCGTATCCTATCGTATTATCAATTAAAACATCTATATGTGGGAGGGAGAAATCATCTTTAGGACATGCACGGTTAAGGTCCCGAAAGTCTATACAAATCCTTACTTTTTCATCTTTCTTCATAACCGGGACAATATTAGCCACCCAATTTGGATAGAGGATGACTCTAACAAATCTAGCCTTATGAAGCTTATAGACCTCTTCTTTCATCTTTAGTGCCATGTTGGGGTGGAAACGTCTTAATCGTTGCTTGACCGGGATGGTCCCTGGCTTAAGTGTTAATCGATGTTCAACAAGTGCAGGGTCCAATCCTGGTATATCTTCGTAACTCCACGCAGACGTGCCCTTGTATTCTTGAAGAACTTGAATGAGTGCCTCTTCTTCAGAGGGCGGCAAGCTTTTGCTGATGAGGACAATCTTAGGGTTTTCTTCAGTTCCCAGATTGACTTCTTTGGTAGGCTCCTCTATTGAGACTGACGGCACCTCGAACCTTCTCATACCACTAGCAAAAGTGTCAGTCTCGTCCTCATATTCTTCATACTCTTCATCCCCCTCTTCGACCAGGTCTTCGTCATTCATAATTTCATAGACACCGAACCCTTCGTCAAAACTGCTCACATCCTCATATTCTAAGTCTGGCAGGATGACCGGATCCTCCATGAATTGAGGGATGGCTAAACATGCCTAACATCTCCTGGCTAGTTCTCTCAAAAACCTACAGGGAATCTGCTTATTCTCAGCCTTCCTAGTAGTGAATACCCCTAAATTCTTAACACTAGAAGATGAAGAAGACAGACTACTAGCCCGATTACTAGATTCTAAGGAAAGGGAGGAAGCGGGTACAGGAGGTGGTACAGAAGAGGTTCCCTCGTGGAAGGGAGAGAGAAGGTCCACTAATGGATGTGGAACGAGCGTCCCATTGATCAGGGCACACTCAGGAAGGAGATAAGAGGTCTCCTCAATAGAGATGTGGGAGGTAGATTGGGGAGTTGGAAAATGATTTTTTTTTCATTTTTAAGGATCGTGAAACAATGAAGGGGAGGGGTAGATGATGATGGTGTAGAAATGGAAAGATTAGTGACTTCGTGGATCAAAGATTGATTAATGGATTGCCCATAGGGGGGCATGATGAAAAGTTGAGAAAATTGCTCAATGAACGAAAGAGGAATTGACAGAGTTCGGAAGAATTCTAGAGATAGAGAGATCAAGACCACGGGTGGTCTGGGAATGTTATTAAAAAACTTGGAATATATGAAAGAAATCATTGAGGGATGAATGGAGTTAAGGGAAAAGAGGCCGGCCCACAGCCTGTCGGTAGTGAAACCTTCCTCGAACGGCACATCCGGCTCTCCCGTGTCAGTGTTGTTGCTTAGCATCTGCCTCTTATCAGTGATGATTATCGGCTTCTCTATTACATCATGAACAAGTGGCGGCCATTCTCAATTGGTTGGCATGAACAATCGACTTAAAGCTATGGCAATGTCATTCATGTCAAACCCTGTGGATCAGCAGTGTGAAGCTGTGAATCAGCAGTAAGCCACACTTGGGTTAAGTGTGGGGTGGATGTAGGCTTGCACTGAACCACCTAAAAGCTTCTGGTGTCTCGTGTAATTGCTATGCGTTCATCTATTGCCTGTCTTACTATAACGTGCGTGCGCCCTTGCCTCAACCGAGCTCATTCGATCATATAGATCAGTTCTCGCTGTTTTCATACACATTCTTCTATATGTTGATCTCCTCTCTACAGTAGATAGCCTTTCTATTCCGCACCTTCTATCTGCTGTAGTTTTGTTTTTAAGGATCAAAGTTTTTGAAGGTAGATCTATTCACCCCCCCTCTAGATCTTAGTGTTCATCTAGCATTTCGTTTGTGGTGTCTTAGCATACCACCGGGTCTCACAGGGTGATCTTGCTGCTAAAATTCATGAACTGACATGAATATATTGATCAGATCTCAACTGACCAAATGACGGCTCTGAAGCTTCAACGTGCTGAGTGTCAGGCTGCTCTTCGGTCATCTGAAGAAGCGGAGTAGTGCAAGAGAGACAATACTGAGGGCGCTACTGGCCTTATTGATTCCTTGTAGCAAAGGGCAACAGAGCTTCAAGCTGAACTCGCCCACATCGGGGATGAGCTGAAGCGCGCCGAACAGTTCCGAGCGCTGAGTCTAGATGAAGCTACACTAGCGGCGGGGGAAGGTGCTTCCTATCGAGAGGAGTTGGCGAGACTCGAAGCTGAGGAATCTCGCCTACAAGAGATGGTTCGCTTCCCGTCTCTGGGGCTCCTCGAGTTTGAAGATATCTTTCGTCGCCCATTACAATAGTGCTTTTGTTTCTTTGTCTCTTTTTGTGGATCCTTATGTATCCCGAGGGGTGTGCCCTGAGTACCATGTATTCCTCTTTTATGCAAGTGAAGTTTCTTCATGGTCTGCTTTGTACATTTGCTGGTTAATTATACCTTTCCTTTGTTTCTTTCTCTTTCCTCCGGCTAATTAGACATAGATGTGTCGCTAATTTGTTTGGCTTGGGATATACTAGCTGCCAGGGTAGGAGAGTGCTCACGCCTTCTGGGAAGGTATGGGGGGTTCGCTCCATCGTGGTGTGGCTTCTCCCGAGGCTAAACTGTGCTTAGCATAGGTTGAATGCAGAGGAATAAAAGGGGTGCCTTGGCCATTAGGGTCAAAAGGTGATACCAATAGCTTGTTTATAAACCTCACCGATGGTGATGAAGTTTGTAAATGGCATTCTTATCGGTGGGCTTGAATGCCAGAGGCAAGGAGTGAGTTTGTTGCTTGACAGGGACGAAAGCTCTGTGTCGAGGGTAGGTTTGTTGATTTTGCTGAGGGTAAATCTATTCATCAACATGGGTTAAATATCGAAGCAAAGAAGTTCATTTATCGATGAGGACAGAAGGTCCAGGTCGATGGTTTGTTCATTGATTTCGCTGATGATGACGAAAATCGACAACAAGCTGGTTCGTCGGCATGGGTCAAACGTCGGAGCAAAGAGTTTGTTTATCGCCGGGGACAGAAGGTCTAGGTTGATGGTTTGTTCATCGATTTCGCTGATGATGACGAAAATCGATGATAGGTCAAACGCCGAAGCAAAGAGTTTATTATAGCATAGGCGTAAGGCTTATGCTAGTGGGACGTGATACATACATGTTGCACGCGGGAATTCCTGTGGGATATGAATGGCAAATGAGGCAGCAACCTTATCTTCGTCCTAACGTGCGTGTGTCGTCGTCGGGTTTGCTCTTCGATCGCGATGGCGCCCTCTGGGTACCCACGCTGGGTGACGGGCTGCGCCGGGTGCCGCGCGTGGACGAACTCGCGCGGCAGATCATCGATGCGGATGGCAGCGCGGCGCCGAACTATGTGATTTTCGACGACTTCAAGGCGCTCTGCGACCATCGCTACGACACCGAGCGCAACGGCCTCAAGGACCTCGTCCTCATCCCCCGGGACCCGGCACCCCACGACGACGACGGCAAGTTCACCATGACCTTCTCCGGCGAGGAAAACCCCACCGCCCGCGTCTTCTCCGGCTACCTCTGGATCAAGGACAACGACCTCATCACCGTCTACGTCGAGGGAATCCACGTCCCCGCCGAAAGAAACGCGGACTCCTTCAAGGTCTTCGTGAATAGCCTGAAATAGGCGCGCAATATTTTCTCGCTAGTTCCCCTGCACCTGAGACCTCCGCGAAAGTGCCTTGGGTAGCCCTCGCACTCCATGCGACGGGCCCGGCGGATTGGCTCCATCGTGACGCGGGTTGCGATTTCGATAACGCCACGAATCCCGCGCCCGGAGGTCGCGGGCTACCGCCGCTTCGCACGGGGGCTTCAGCGGTAGCCCGCGCGCGCCGTCGCGCGGGCCGGCCTCCGCGGGGGCTGCCTCCGACCACGTTCCGAGACCGTCGGAGAACGCGATGGGTCGGCGCAAATCGTCGATCTGCGTTAAAGCGATGCAAGCCTCCGCCTGTAGCGGCGGTCCATGGCCGCCGAGGGCTTCCGCGGTAGCCCGCGCGCGCCGTCGCGCGGGCCGGCCTCCGCGGGGGCCACCCAAGCCCACGGCCGCCGGAACTGACTTTCGCAAAAGCCTCCCTGCTCCTTGCCCGTCTCGAAATAGCGGACCGGGGTGGAGCGCCCTATTCTCTGCAGTCCTCTTCCCCCGTCTCTTCCGTCCTCTGTGCGAAACCGTCCCCTCCCACAATCCCCTTTTGCACTCGGCTGACTTTATGCCACGTTATCGCTCCCCATGACCCCGCTCGAACGCGCCCACTACGTGCGCGACCACATCCCCGCCGAGGGCCTCTTCGCCGAAAAGGCGTGGCGCATCGCGCCGAAATCCTTCGCGCTAAGTTCGACGCACGTCGAACTCATCGAAAAGCTCGGCCTCGTCCTGCACCACTTCAACCAGGCCTGCAACCTCCTCTACCGCCAAAGCGCCGCGGGCAAGGCGCACACCTGGGTCGCCCCGCTGCTCGACGCCGGCAAGCCGGCGGAAATGATCGCGCTTTCGCGCCATGACAAGGTCAAGGGCCAGACCTCCGCCGTCATCCGCCCCGATCTCATCCTCACCGAGGACGGCTTCGCCTTGAGCGAACTCGATTCCGTTCCCGGCGGCATCGGCCTGACCGCGTGGCTCGGCGAAACCTACAGCGCGCTCGGCGACACCGTGCTTGGCGGCAAGGATGGCATGCGCACCGGCTTCGAGAGCATCCTCAACGGCGGCGAAGTCCTCATCTCCGAGGAAAGCGCCGGCTACCGGCCCGAGATGGAATGGATCGTCGGCAAGGACCGCGTCCGCTCGGTCGAAAACTACACGCCCAGCGGCAAGCCCGCGTACCGCTTCTTCGAGGCGTTCGATTTCCCCAACCTCACCAGGTTCAAGGAAGCGTGGCAGCCGGGCCAGCCGCCGCTGACGCCGCCGCTCAAGCCGTACCTCGAGGAAAAACTCTGGCTCGCGCTTTTCTGGTCGCGGCCGCTTCAGGAATTCTGGCGCCAGGAGATCGGCGAGAAGGGCCAGCGCCTGCTGCAAAAACTCATCCCCTACTCGTGGGTGCTCGATCCCACGCCGCTTCCGCCGCACGCGGTCATCCCCGAGCTCAACATCCAGACGTGGGCGGAAATGGAAAAGTTCTCGCAGAAGCAGCGCGACCTCGTCCTGAAGATCTCCGGCTTTCATCCCAACGCCTGGGGCGCGCGCGGCGTCTACGTCGGCAGCGACATGCCGAGCGAGGAATGGGCTGCGCAAGTGCGCACCTCGCTCGCCGAATTTTCGTCACACCCGCGCTTGGTGCAACGCTTCATCAAGGGAGCCATCGCCGAGCAGGAGTTCGCCGCCGAAAACGACGAGATCGTCCCGCTCAAGGGCCGCGCGCGCATCTGCCCCTACTACTTCGTCGTGAACGACCGCGTCTCACTCGGCGGCGTCCTCGTCACGCTGGTGCCCACGGACAAGAAGCTGATTCACGGCATGCGCGACGCAATCATCAGCCCCGCGACTGCTGCTTAATTTCACGCAGCGACGCAAAGATCGCAGCGGTTGAATTGCAAAGTCAGAACGTAGCGGTCGTTGCGTCGCTGCGTGAAACCGCAGTTACTGCGGCGGCACCGTGCCAACCGGATGGTAATCCGAGGCAGGTCCCGGAGGATTCGAAGCCGGCTCGGGGTTCGGCGTCGGATTGGTCCGCGGCGTGTTGTTGATGTTGGAGTTGTCCTTCGTGCTCGTGGCTTCGATCGTGCCCGGAATGGGCCGGTTGTCGCCTTGGTCCGCACAAGCGCTGAGAAGAATCGTTCCGAGGGCCAGCAGAGGAATCAGGGATTTCATAGCAGCAACGAAACTGCATCGTGCGTGCCATCAGTCTCACCGTCACCTAGGACACTGAAGTCCAGTCAGTTACTAATTTCGGAAAAATTATCCAAGCCGGACGACCCCGGCATTTTGCAACGCACGCGTGAGTCACGGTGCGCGAAACGAGAGCCGGCCCGCGCCCGCATCCAGCTCCGCATCGACGCCCTGCGGCAGGATGACCTGCCCGGCGAAATGGCCGATGGGCGCACCGGTCACGCACGGGACGCGGAGCCGCTTCGCCTCGCGCAGCAGGACTTCCGCGATGCGCGCCAGCTCGCGCTTGTCCGAATCGTAGTCGAATTGCCCGAGAACGAGGCCGCCGATTTGATCGAGCAGGCCCGCGAGCCGCAGGTGCGTGAACATGCCGTCGATGCGATAGGCCTTCTCGCCCGTGTCCTCGAGGAAGAGGATCGCGCCGCGAAAATCGGGCTGCCACGGCGTGCCGATGAGCCGCAGCAGGCAGGTGAAATTGCCGCCGATGAGTTTGCCCCGCACGCGCCCCGGCACGACGGTCTTGACCGCCTTATGCACGCGGTCGCGCTGGAAAAGCACGTCCGATGCGCCGGCGCCGAGCAGCATTTTCTCGCACGACTTCAGGTTCGGCGCCTCGAACGCACTCGATGCATTCGAGCCGTGGAACGTGACGAGCCCTGACTTCACCAGGATCGCGAGATGCATCGCGGTGATGTCGCTGTAACCGAGAAACGGCTTCGGGTTCACGCGGATCGCCGCGAAATCGAGCAGCGGCAGGATCCGGCACGACCCGTAGCCGCCGCGCAGGCAGAAAACGCCCCGCACTCCGGGATCGGCGAACGCCGCGTTGATGTCCGCCGCGCGTTGCTCGTCGCTGCCCGCGAGATAGCCGTCGCGCTCGCGCAGGGACTTCCCCGCCTTGATCTTGAATCCGTACGCCTTGAGCCGCTTGATCGCCGCGTCGATCACCTTCGGCTTCTCCGGCGGGCTCGCCGGCGCGACGATGGCGACAGTGTCGCCCTTCTTCAAAAGCGGCGGATAAATCAGCGCAAGCTTACTCACGCCCTCGTTCTAGGGAATCGCAACCGGCAGTGCAACTGAGACTGCACATTCTATTTCACCTAAAAATAGAGGCCCTCAAGGGCAAATAAGCTAAAGCATCCCGCGCTCGCGGAAGTCACCCATGTTGCCGGGAAAGGAAGCCTGGATCATGTCGACCATGAACTTCAGGAGGCACACTTCCCAGCCGTCATCTACGCCGGTGAGCAGCGCGGTCAGCGGCTCGTTCTTCGCCTCGAGTTCCGCCTTCAGCTTGCCGGCCACGTTCTCGAGCGACTCATGTACATCGTAAGAGCGGATGTCCGACTTGCTCACGCGAAAGCCGTACTTCAGGAACGCGAAGCGCGCGCCCTGTTCGCCAAGCTTCTCGGCGTAGCGTTGCCCCTGATCACCAAAGCCCTCGAGGAAAAGCCCGGCGATATTTTGCGGCGTGATGATTTGCGGGCGCTCGGCGTGGATGTGGCCCTCGCGCACGCGCGACGAGTTCACCTTGTCCATCTCCTCGGTCACAAGGAAGTAGTTGAAGAGCGAGGTGCCGAAAGTGTCGAGACGCTTGGTCGGCGCAAGAACGACGCGCGTGTTTTCCAGCGCGTAAGTAAAATCGTCAGGTGTCAGCACCGCTTCAAGGTGTCACATCTTCACTCGGGACACAACCGCCGCCGACATTACGGAATTAACATTTCACGTATCGCCACTTTGGCCCTTGCCGCGGTTCTTTACCGCCCCGATCAAAACGCCTATCTTGCGGCCATGGCCAAGTCCAGCTCGGGCGGTAGCAAGTCCGCCGACAAAGCAGCCGCGTCCACGCCGCCGAATTCCGTTCTTCCGGCGAAGAAGATTATTGCCCCCGAGCACGCCGCGCCGCTTAGGGCGCCGATCAGCGGGGGCAATCCCAACAAGCGCAAGGTTTACCTCCCACCCAAGATCACGCCGCGCGTCAATAGCACGATCTCCACTCCCGTCCCGCCCGCACCCGTTGCGCCCGTGGACAAACCCGCCGCCACCGTCACGACTGCGCTCGCGTCGCCGGAAATCAAGCCGGCACCGAAGCTTCCCGTTTCCATTTTACCCACGGCACCGCAAGCCATCTTCGCGCCCACGTTGAAGGCACCGCCCTCGCCCAAAGGCACATCGAAGAAGCCGAAGGCCAAGCTCAGCCCGCGCAAGAAAGCGGCTAACAAGATCGCGCCGACCGAGCCAACGCCCGCGCCTGCCGTGATCAAGCCCCAAGCGGAAGCTGTCTCGCCCGTCGCGCTCGCGCGGATTGAGAAGGCCACAGCCGCCGCCGCACGCGCGATGCAGAGTGCCGCGCCATCCATCAGCAAGCCCCAACCCGAGGCCCTCGCACCCGTTGCGCTCGCGCGCATCGAGAAAGCCACTTCCGCCGCTGCACGCGCGACCCAGAAACCAGCGTCCGAACCGAAAGCTCCCGCCGTCGCGAAAGCGAAAAAGCCGGAGACACCCGCGCCGCAACCTCCACCACAACCGTCGCCCACGGGCAAGCGCATCGCTTTCATCGCGTCCGAATGCACGCCGCTCGCGCAGACCGGCGGCCTCGGCGACGTCGTCGCGGGCCTGAGCAAGGCGCTGCGCAAGCGCGGCCACGACGCGCGCATCATCATGCCGCTCTACGGCCACATCGACCGCTTCAAGTACGGCATCACTTTCTCGCGTTCCTGCTGCGTCCACTTCGGCCGCGGCGAGGAAATCTGGGTCGGCGTTTTCGAGGGCAAGCTCGGCGACGTGCCGATCTGGTTCGTCGACTACGAGCGCTACTTTGGCCGGCCCTACATCTACGACGACCTCGAGGACGCCTACCGCTTCGCCGTGCTGAGCAAGGCCGCGCTGCAAATTTGCAAGGACCTCGACTGGATTCCGCACATCGCGCACGTACATGACTGGATGACCTCGCTCTCCGCCGTCTTCCTCAAGACGTGGGACCGCGTGCTCTCGCCGCTATCCGACACGGCCAGTGTACTCACCATTCACAACATCGGCTACCAGGGCAAATTCCCCAGCGACGCCCTCGCCTTCTATGGCTTCGGCGCGGACTACCTCACCGACGACAAGTTCGAGGACTTCGGCGGCATCAACCTGCTCAAGGCCGGCATCCAGTACGCCGACGCCGTCACCACCGTGTCGCCCACCTACGCCAACGAAATTCGCGGCCCGATCGGCGGCATGGGCATGCACACGTTTTTGAACAACCGCGGCGAGCACGTCTTCGGCATCGTCAATGGCGTCGACGTGGAATCGTGGAACCCGGCCACCGACCATTACCTGCCCGCGCGCTACAGCGTCGACAACATGGCCGGAAAGGCCGCGTGCAAGAAGGCTCTGCAGGAACGCTTCGGCCTGCACGTCGACCCGAAGGTGCCGCTCTTCGGCATCGTCTCGCGCTTCGCCCCGCAAAAAGGCTTCGACCTCATCCGCGGCGCGCTGCCGCAGGCGCTGCGCGACATGCTCATGCAGGTCGTCGTGCTCGGCACGGGCGATCCGTTCACCGAAAGCTTCTTTCGCTGGCTGCACGGCGCGCACCCGCACAGCGCCAACGCGCACATCGGCTTCGTGCCGGAACTCTCGCACCTCATCGAGGCCGGCTGCGACTTCTTCATCATGCCATCGATCTATGAGCCGTGCGGGCTTAACCAGATGTATTCGTCGCTCTACGGCACGCTCCCCGTCGTTCGCGCCACCGGCGGCCTCGATGACACGGTGGAAAATTACGATGAAAGCACCGGCGGTGGCACCGGCTTCAAGTTCAACGACATTTCGCAGCGCGCGCTCTATCACACCATCGGCTGGGCCGTGTCCACGTGGTGGGACCGTCCGCAGCACATCGCGCAGATGCAGAAACGCGGCATGCAAAAGGATTTCACCTGGAACCATTCCGCCGAGCAGTATGAGCGCGTCTACGAACACGCTCTCGCGCACCACGCGCGGCTGTAGTGCGTGGCAGTCGGCGAGCGGCGCACGCGGGCTACCACCTGACGCCGGCACAAAAAAAGCGGCGGCTGCCGTGAGGCAACCGCCGCTCTGAAAACTACGAACGAAACTTCGCTTAGACGAGGTGCTTCGAGACGTACTTGTTCATCTCAAACATCGTCACCGACTTCTTGCCGTCGAAGATCGCCTTCAGGGTGTCATCCGCATTGATCTGCGTCTTGACCTTTTTGTCCTGGAGGTTGTTCTTCTTAATGTAGACCCAGAGCTTGGAAACAATCTCGGTGCGGGGAAGCGGCTTGCTGCCGACGACGGCCGCGAGTTTGTCGTCCGGGGTCACCGGCTTGAGGAAGGCTGCGTTGGGTTTGCGTTTGCTGGTTGTTTTCTTGGGTGCTTTAGTTGCCATGAGGTTGTTGCTAGCGAGTCGCACCTCTGAGGAAAAGCTTTTTCTCCTCTGAAAAAATCATTTTTTTAGAGGCATTTTCCGGGCCATCTCAACGTTGATCGTTTTTACGGAAAAGTGTATAGTAGCGGGTGATGAAGTTGACCGCTTGCCTATGGGCTTCGCTCGTGGCTTTGCTGGCCACGCCGGACGGTGTGCACGCCGCGACTCCCAGCGATCCGGTTAATCCCTACGCCAACGTTGATCCCGACGGCGTTCCGCTCGCAATCACGCAAGGCGACTCCAAGTCACTCACTCCCGAGCAGATGGAAACCTTGCAAAAACAGCAGGCGGACCAGCAGTCCCGCGCGCGCAACTGGCTCCTGCTCGAGTTCGAGCAGCAGTTCCGGCACAATGAGCAAGCCACGCCGCAGGAACGCACGATGAACATGTATCTTCAGTTGAGCATGAACAGGGATCTCGCCGCGGTCACCGCTGATTCCAGGATTGATTCCACCCCGGAACCCAGCCCAACGCTGCACGCCACGCCTCGTGCTTCTTCCACGCAAAACAACGTCACCCTCCGGCCCGACGCATCGCTCAACGCCAACTTTGCGCCGCTCATCAGCCCGTTCAACTCGGCCAGCGCCTTGTCCGCCACGCAGCCCTTTTACAGCGGCGCCTATTCCGCGAAACTGCCGTCGAGTCTCATGCCTGCCGCATCGGGAAGCGTCCTGTCCCAGTCGCCCGCACCCGCACCGGCGCCTCATCGTTCACCGAGCGCGCTGCCGGCTTCGCCTGCGGACACCATCGACATGCAGACGCCAGGCATGATCGCCGACAAGGCAAATCCCCTGCCCGGCATGCCGAACCTCAATCTCGATTCGCTGCCCGATCCCTCCACTGTGAATGCACAGAATCCGCAGCAACCGCCGGAATTGCCGGAGATCCGCCAGCCGTTGGATGCGGGACTTCTCCATCAGGAAATGAGCGTCAAGCTGGCGCCGGCACAACCCCTGCAAGTCAACGCATCCGCGCAGAAGACGCAGCAGCCTGCGCCGCCACCCGCTCCCCCGCCGCCGGAAGAGCCCGAGCCCATCAGCAAGCAGCCGCAGCTTAGTCCCGTCCACGCGCCGCTGCCGAATCCGTTCGACATCCTCAATCGTTGAGGCCACCGACGCGCGGGCTACGAACCGGGAATCGGCGGAGGCGTGGTTACCCTCGGCACCGCGACCGCCGGCTGCGCAGCCTGCTCCGCCGTCAGCACCTGCGTGAGAATATCACCGCGCAAGTCGGGCGGGATGAGCGTCACGTTCACGTTGCCCTCCAGCATCCGCTGGTTCTCGAGGATCTCGAACATGATCTCGGCCACTTCCTTGTCCTGCGCAATCGTGTTCAGTGCCGTGCCCACGATGTAGGGCCGCATCGCCGCCGCTTTCGCGAACTCGATCGCCGCCTGCCGCGCCGCCGTGCTGGTGATCAGGTTCACCTGGTTGGTGCCGTCTTGCCGGATGGCGGAAGTCACCTGCCGCAGGCGGTTGACCACCTTTTCCTGAATCTGCTCGATCATCGCCCCGTCGCGAAAATTCACTTTGCGGATGTAGACGCTGCCGAGCGCGTAGCCCCAGTCCGCCGACTTCGCACCGACATCGTCGCGCACCATCTGGCTCATGCGATGGCGTTCTTCCAGCATCTCAGCCAGCTTCATGTTGCTCAGGTTGCGAACCGTGGCGTTGCTGACATTCGTGCGCAACGAGCCGCGCGGATCGGCGTTCTTGAAGAGGTAGGCGACCGGATCGCTGATCCACATCTCATACCAGACGCCGATGCCCATGGGCGCGCCTTCCTCGGAATTCACCGGCGTGGCACGGTAATATTCCTGGTCAAGGCGCAGGTCCACCACGCGCACGTCGCCGAAGAAGTTCACGACCAGCGCGCGCCAGCCGAGCACCGTCCCGATGGGAAAATGCAGGCCGGGCTCGTCGAGAATGAGCCGAACCTTACCGAAGAGCACGAAGACGAGGCACTGGCGCTCCTCGACAACCACGTAGAAACCGAAGAAGCGCAGCAGGGCGAGGATGAAGGGCACCGCGATGAAGCAGCCGATAAAAGTGACGAACGCCGCGGTGCAGACGAGCAGCAGGCCGCTGACTTCAACACCGCTCATTTTTTCATCTCCAGGATGATGTGCGATGCCTTGGCGTAGAGCGCAAGCCGAATGTTGCGCAAGTACAGTGGCAGCGCGTCGGGACCGTTCTTGCGCAGGTCGGTGAGCTGCGCGGCAAGCCAGTTGAGCGGCTCGACTTCCGCCTGAGCATTGAGCGTCTCGATCTGCACGGCGCGCTTTGATTGCACGATGCGCTGGTCCGCCGAGGCCTGCGCCACGCTGATGTCGGACGAGACCTCGTTGTGCGCGGTGTTGATCGCCGCGAGTGCCGACTCGACCGCCTCGGGCGGATCGATGCTGGTGATCAAGGCCGCGTCCAGCCGGATGCCGTAGCGCGCGGCGGAGGACGCGCATTCCTTGTCCATCTGCTCGTTGAGCTCGCGCAGGTTCTTGCGCAGGTCGTTGATCGAGATGCCCTGCACCACCGTCGGCTCGACGCTGTCGCCGCCGGGCACGGCCGAGTCGGTCGTCACCTGCATCGGCGGCGCGTCGAAGTTGGCGATGCGCTCGCGCAGGATCGAGACGAAGTAGCCCATGACGTGGGCGATCGGGTTCTTCACCGCGAAGAGCGTGGCGTAGAGGTTGCGCTCCGCGATGGTGTAGCGCAGTTGGCCGGTTAGGCCGGTGTTGAGCTGGTCCTTTGTCACCGCCTCGAGCACCTGGTTGTTGTTGTTGGCCGAGGCGCTCTCGGGATCGAACGCGATGTTGAGCGTCTGCGTCGCGACCGTGACCTTGTAGACGCGCTGCCACGGCATCTTGAAGTACGGGCCGCCGGGACCGATCACGCGCAGTTGCGGATAGGCGTAGCGCTTTTTCTCCTCGTCGTTGAGCGGCTCGGACATCGGGTCCTCCAGCGTGGTGCCGGGAAGACGCTCGGCGCGGCCGAAGGTGGTCAGCACCGCGCGTTCGTTCTGGTCGACCGTGTAGATGCCGGTGAGTATCGCGCGCACAATGAAGTAGGCGACAAACCCGATGAACATCCCGACGATGATCTCACCCATGCGGTTTGCTTACGCTGCGGCAGCACGAGCGCAAGCTTAATTCGGAGGGAGCATCCGCGGACTCGCCACTTAAACCACCGGCCGTTAACGTCGCGCCATGCTGCGTTTTCTTCCCATCATCCTGGCCGCGCGCGCCGAAGAACCGCTCAACGGCTAACCGACGTCCGTCCACACCGCAACGGTGTCCGCCGCGAAGATCTTCTCGAGCGCTTCCTTCGCATTGGCCTCAGTGAGCTGGAGCGTCTCGGAGTCCGGCTGCTTCGCGAGTTCGTCGGCACGTTCCTTCGGGAAGCCTTCGATGATGAGGTCGAGATGCTTGCTCATAAGCGAATCAGGAAATCGTGCTCGCGGACCAGTTGCGCGGTCTTTGCGGCGGGAATCACTTCGTACTGCCACGGCGAGCCTTTGAGCGCGGCGAGGTCGGCGAACGAGTCCTCTATATATATGGGGCGCGGGTGCTCGGCGACGAGCGGCAGATAGCGCGTGAAGTTGTCCTCGTCGACCAGTTCGTCGGCGTACTCCTGCAGGCTGTAGCCGGCGACCGGGCCGCGGAACAGCAGCGTCACGTCGGTCTTCTTCCACGCGCCGATGCCCGCCGCGATGCGGATGGCTTCCGCCGGACGCGGGCTCGTGCGCGGATCGGTTTCAACAATGACGAGGGTTTTCGGCAACGACATAAATCAAAACGACACGAAACGGTCTGTGCTCCCAACGACGTCCGCCAATACAGTGAGCCCGGACCATGCGGCGAGATCGCTCACCGGCATGCGGCGGCGATGCGCGCCGTAGGCGCAGCCGAAGAGGCTCGCGCCGCGTGACTTGATGGCCTGGAGTTCCGGCGTGTCGACCGCCTTCACCGCGTCGTCGATGCAGTAGAGATAGACGCGCACGCCGGCATCGAGCGCCGCGTTCATCAACGCCACGGCGGGACGAAAATTCGCATGGTCAGGTGGCGTCGTCAGCAGCACGCCGAGCTTCTTGCCGGCGAGTTCAGACATTGCCGTTGAATTTCACCGGCGTGAGGTCAAGACCTTCTGGAACCAGCATCACCGGGATACCGTCGCGAATCGGATAGGCCACGCGCCGGTCGGTGCGGATCAGTGCCGCTTCCACGGGCTGGTCCACTGTCGTACCAGCCGCAGTGCGCAGCTGCCCCTGTCCAACGGCCGCGTTGATGCGCGCGATTTCATCGGGAAGCGCGAGCGTCACATCCTGCTGCGTCTCAGGACAAACCAGCAGGGCGAGAAGTTCCGGGTTCAGCATATCGAATTCCAATTCAGCAAAATAAAATATTCCCCAAGCGACTCTATCTACCAAAGCAAGGATTGCAAACTAGTCCATTTTAAGCTCAATTACCATCGTCGTGGTTTACAAATCTCTTCTTCTGTTCGGAGCGCCCGGTTCGGGCAAGGGCACTCAAGGAAAAATCATCGGGACCATCCCGGGCTTTTACCATTGCGCGTGCGGTGATGTTTTCCGCGCCGTCGATGTCCGCTCAACGCTCGGAAAAGCGTTCCTCGAATATTCCGGCAAAGGCAAGCTCGTGCCCGACGACATCAGCATCGGCCTTTGGTCCGCGCAGATTGATTCCATGGTCCAGGCCGGCCGCTTCAAGCCCGACATCGATTTCCTCGTGCTCGACGGAATCCCGCGCAACGTGACGCAGGCCAAGATGCTTACCGAGAAGCTCGACGTCCGCCGCGTCTTTCACCTGACGTGCTCGGACCGCAAAAAGATTTACGACCGCCTCCAGCGCCGGGCGCTCAAGGAAAACCGGCTCGACGACATCAACGAGGAAGTCATCGCCCGGCGGCTCAAGACTTACGACGAGGAGACCAAGCCGGTGCTCGATTTCTACGGTCCGAAGCTGATCAGCCACGTCAACGCCGACCAGTGGCCCTATCAGGTCCTGCGCGACATCCTCGTCGGCATCGAGAGCGAGCGCCACTAAGGCCCCGAATGATCAACCAGATTGGAACGCGTGTACCTCTGAACTTTTTATGGTAAAAACTATAGAAACTACGGTCATCGATTCTCCCGGCGACACAAAGCACCATAACAACGGCCACGTTCGACGGGCCAAGGCGCCGCGTCATTTTCGATTGCCTGCCGCCACGGAAGCCGCCAACGTCAGTTCCATGCGGGCCATTTTTCTCGGCACGGCCGACGGCCACACCAGCGCAAAACGGGAACATTCGGGCATTTTGCTTCAGACGAAGGAGAGCAGCATCCTGCTCGATTGCGGCGCCTCGGCCGCGCGGTTCCTGCTCGGCAAAAAGATCGACGCCAATGTGCCGGAAATGCTGTTCATCAGCCACATGCACAGCGACCACAACGGCCAGCTCTCGCAGCTCATTCAGAGCCTCTGGCTGCGTACCCGCCGTGCGCCGCTCCACATCTTCGGCCCCGCCATGATCCTTGAGCAGGTGCGCGACTGGTTCGAAAAGTGCCTGCTTTTCCCTGAGCTCATCGGCTTCCCCATCGAGTGGCACCCCGTCAAACCGGGCAAGAGCTTTTCCCAGGGCCCGTTCCGGATGACCGCCTTTGCCACCGAGCATCTGCATAACCTGGCCAGCCACTTCAAGCGCGCCTATCCTAAAACCTGCTTCGACTGTTACGGCCTGGTCATCGAATACGCCGGTCAACGCTATGTCTACTCCGCCGACCTCGCCCATCCGGTTGAGCTGGCGCCTGCCCTCGACAGCGGCAAGGTCGCCGCGCTGATGTGCGAGCTCACCCATTTCCCCGAGCGCGATCTCTTCCGCGAGATGGCCAAGCACGCCGTGAAGTCGGTCTGGATTACCCATTACCCCGACCACCTTGTCCACCGCGAAGCCGAGCTCAAGACAATCGCCAAGGAGGAAAAATTCCGCGGCGAAGTGCATTTGATGCACGACAGGGTTGCTCACGACATTTGAGTAGGTCTATATTGCTGTCGTTGTCAGCTTAACTACAGGAGCGTCCCCATGTCCGAGTCACTTTCGAAGCCCACCCTGCCCACGTTCAGTTGGATCGGTCATCTCAAGGAAGACGACCGCGAGTTGCTCAGCTCCTACGGCGAATTTTTTCCCGGCCATCCCGGCAATGTCATCATTGAGGAAGGCGCGATGCAGACGGAGGTCTTCGTCGTGATCAGCGGCAAGCTCGAGGTGCACGCGCGGCAGGAAGACGGCAGCGTGGCCCTGCTCGCGCAGGTCGGCCCCGGCGAAACGCTCGGCGAAATCAGCCTCTTCAGCCCCGGCCCGGCTGCGGCCAGTGTCACCGCGGTGGAATTCAGCCAGCTCTGGCGCATCGCGGACGAGTCGCTCATGGAGTTCATGCAGGAAAATCCCGGCGCGGGTAACTTGCTCCTTCGCACGCTGTCGACGATCCTCGCGCAGCGGCTGCGGCAGATGAACCCGAAGGCGTTTGGCCTGAGCACTTATGCGGTGGTCGACTCGCCGGACTTGGCGGCACAGGCCCCCTCACCCTCCTCCGATGAGAAGCCGGACGAAGCACCGCTTTCTCCCGTCGAAGCGCGCCGCGCTCCTCCGCTCGATATTCCGCAGACCTATCAAGGCAAGCGCATCTCGGCGAAGACGCAGCTCATTCCCAATCCCGAAGCGGAGGAACTCGAGCCCATCCCGCCCGTCATCGAGGCCAAGGCCCCAACGACGGATGATTTGAAGGCGTAGCACTGCCGATTGCTGCGTGGCCCGGGCTATGACAAATAGTTCTATATGTCAAAGTATGGTCAAAGAAGAAGAAATCATGTTGTTGGAGTCGACGCCAAGAGCTCACAGAGTCGACGCCAGAGCTGCCCGCAAGGCAAAAATGGAATAGTCAAAGCCGACAGCTTGCAAGGAATAGTGGTGACAAATAGGTGGTCAGCAGTGACAAATGGGCCATAAAGCTAACAAATAGCTTTTTAGCGTAAAATGGGTTGTAAGGCTGGATATGTGAAAAGTGAAGAAGTGGCGTCTATGCTATAAGGCTTTGGAGTCGACGCAGGTACGTTAAAGCTTGCAAAGGTGAAAAACGGAACAAAGGCGATGGTTATATGAATATAAGGGTGACAAATGTGAGCTAGTAGTAATAAATAGCTAGTCAGTGGTGAAAAATAGATGAGTAGCATTGAAAAATGACTGGCTTGGAAGACAACGAGGGTAAGAATGTGTAAACAATGAAGGAGAGTCAGCTCTAGTCAAAGTTGACTCAATCAAGGTTTACCTTAGTAAAAGTTGACTCCAGTCAAGGTCACCATCAGTCAATGTTGATTTTAGTCAAGTTTCACTACAGTCAAAGTCAACTTAGTCAAGTTTGATTCCAGTCAACTTCAACCAGCCAAGCTCAAGCTCTATAGAAGCCTTTTGCCAATTGAAGTAAATAAGGGTGACAAATGGCTAATACCGATGACAAATAGGTGAACATGGCTGAAGAATGTCAAGCAGGGGTGGCAAATGTCTTGTAAGGGAAACAAATGGCCAATAGAGAAGACAAATGGGTGTTAACAGTGACAAATGCCTTGCAAGACTGGCAAATAGCCTGCAGCGGTAACAAATAGAAGACAACGCTAACAAATGAAGCTACAACGATGAAAAATAGGTATGGCGACGATCGAAGGCAAGGGGAAAAACTTCAAAGGTGATGACTCAAGGGTCGTAAGGGTGACAAATGGCTATTAAGGGTGAAAAATAGGTCACTAGAGCTAAAAAATAGCCAAGCTCAAGCCAAGCTTACGTGAAACACTTCTATGATCATCATGCCTTCGAACCTAATTACTGGCACATGTTGCCAGGTCATGTGGCACCCCCCAGAAGAACCTTCGTGTACTACATGAAGAGAATTTACAGGCTAATGAGATGGCACCGTGCCTTATCTCCTTCGAGCCAATCAGTGTTCACTCTTCCTAGGATCTGGAAGTTCCTATGGATCTAGATGGTCCAGATTTCAAGCTACCAGATCAAGAGCTGCATGCTTTGTACCCTGCATGCAAAAAAGGAAGTTTTCTGAACATAGGATATTATATACAAGGGCGCATGAGCTGAAGAAGTGGAGAGACAGAGAAAGCTGAAAAAGAGAGGCGTGGGGAGCATGCTCTTATATAGAAGGTTCAAACAGAAGCCCAGTTTGTCCAAGAGAAGTAGAGAGAAGAAGAAGACCATCGCCATATTGTGAAGACGTGAAGCAGGAGGACATCTGTTCCTTCACACTCTTCTTCATTTCGTAAGGAGAAGAAGCTCCGTCTCTAGCTTCATGTGGCAAAGGAGAAGCTACTCTCCAAGGAAGCAGCTAATTTGGGAGCAGCCAAGAGTGCCCTCCAGATTTCAGACAGAGATTTCTTTTTATCGTGTTTGAGTTTACTATATCCTACCTGAGTTTTATGTTTTGTTATCTTTCTCATTTTGAACGTCTATCTGTTGTAGTCTGTAAACCATCCCTACCGATGATAGTAGGGAGACAGACTGAGCTGGTGTGCTCTGGTCTGTGGTCTGTAAACCTTCCCTACCGATGATAGTAAGAAGACAGACTGAGTTGGTGCGCTCTAATCTGTGGTCTGGCCTTGTGTCCCTTCAAGCTGTGTTTCAGCGGTTTAGTACAGTTGCACTAGGGAAGCCTCACTCAGTTGAGTGAGGGGTGGATGTAGGACTCTAGGTAGTGTCCGAGCCACCTTAAAATCTTTGCTTCTATGGTTTGCTTGTGTGACTATCTTTTGCTAGATGCTTGCTTAGGCCAGTTTGCATATTTGTGACTACATCTACCGTGTGAGGTTCTTCCCTTGTGTAAGGATCTTTTATATTCTTTTATTTTAATCTCGAAAAAGGGGGTAGATCTATTCACCCCTCCCCTCTAGATCAGCCATTCCTACACAACAATATTATCTGTTAAAATTACATGGGCTTAGTTGCATAATCGTGATCGATACGAGTCTTAACGATTTCCGTGTTATTATGTTACCGTGTTTTCAACAAGTCGTGTAAATAACTAGATTTTCAAGGAAAAATAGTGTGTAAGGAAAGAGGCCTACAAGCAAACGCTTTAAGTGTATAAGTGGTTTATTAATTGGGATCTCGCGAATGCGAGGGGAGCTTCCCATTGTCCCACCTCTACCTGACCGTGATTCCTCAGTTTTCTAATTAAGCACCCGACTGTGAAAAACTTGATCTAAGCCTGTTTAACAAGGTTTTTCGAGAGAACCGATCAAGCCATGTCCGTCAATCTAATTCTTTTACCGACTTAATGTCGTTAAACATGATGCCTTCTTATTATCTTAATGTCGTTAAACATTATGTCTTAAAATCATCATTGAACTTCTCTTACATCTACTTGAAATCTTGTACTACTGGTCCCTTGAAAGATAATTTTTGCTAGATATGTACTTTATTTTATAAGCTTTACCTTGAAATTCTTTGGCCATACATATTATGTGGATGTCTAAATATACTTGGGATCCATGATCCATAACCTAATGCCAGGCATTAATAGGGCCCGGTCTGGTCCTAGGGGGAGCGCCCAAAAGTACTTGTGCCCATGGGACTTGAATGACCTAGTGTGACATTGCACCGAAGTGCTTGACTTGCTAGATTAATTTATGACATTCCACAGTTCGTGAATTACTTTACTTACTTAAATACATGAAATATTTGACTTGTACATACTTGCGTAAAATGACCAATTCTATGAGAATACTTGCTACATGATCATTCTCTACTTGAACTTTACTCTTGATATCCTGTCTACCTATGATTCCAATTACTGTATTACTTTACTCTCTCTCCTATGCTTGTTCCATATTTTATTTACGTTTCTCAGCATAAGCACATACCTTTATCCAAACTGTTAATTACTTTAAGTTGTCTGGTATAGAGATACAAGTACTACTGAGCGTTTCGCTCACCCTACATTTTCGGTTAACATTGTAGGTAGTTCCGACGATGAACCCCAAACACATGGGGATGGGCAAGAGTGAAACGAGAGATTCGGTTCATCTTAGTTACCTAGGTTTATAAGTGTTGCTCTTGCTAGAGTTATGTATTTGAAAGTTGTATTATGTCGCTTAAGGCTTAATGTTGTTGTAAAACTTTATTTCAAAAAAAGTATCCTTTTCTTATCATCTACCTTATGATTGGACCCCCAATCGTACATGCTCTGATCGACATGAATGTTTACGACTCATCGCGTCTTGATATTCTGCATCGGGACGTGACAGTTAGCCTCTCCTTTTTGTTCTAGTGAGAGCTACTCCAGTTCTTGCCATGGGATATGGTCCAGTATCAGTAAAGGCTTTAATTCAGAGTATTCATATTCATCTAGCCCATTTATGTAGTCTTGCAGCCGCTGGGCCTCTGGACTAATTTCTTTGGCCACTGGCAATGGGGTTTGTCTTCTCCGATTGTGTGTGTGTATTTTGATAACTGTAGGCGGGCTAATCCACACGGGTGCTGGCACCGGAGGAACGGGTCATGGTGTGACGGCACGAACATGTGTCCCCACCTTCGAGTGAGGTGTGACTTTCTTCTTGATTTTTGCAGGGACCTACTGCCATCCCTATTGTTCTTTTATTGGTGTTAGAAAGCAGGCCTTGTAAGTGTGCTGAGTGCTGGCTTCTGCAACTTCTTCGGGCAATGCCTAATATAAGGAAATCATATTGGCCGTAGCTCTCCTCAGAGGTGCTTCCTGAGGTTGTGGAGGGTCAACCTTGTACTCTCCCAACTTTATTTCTTCCTTTTTCACCATGCCTTCGATGATGTCTTTGAATACATAGCAGTGCTCGATCGGGTGCCCCAGCATTTGATAATAAGGGTGTGGGATTTTAGAGATGGTGCAAACCCAGATTCAGAGGGGGGGGGGTGAATGAATCCCCTTATAAAAATCGCCTAATTAAAAACTTATAACTAGTGAACTATTGTAGAGTTAAACAGATTCACAATTAGAAATTCTATGATGGGTCATTGACTTTGAAGTCACGACCTTTGAAAGTCTAAATGACTTTGCAACTGAAGCTGAAGCAGTCATTGCGAGGATTTGCCCATCCTCCATGAGCTTAGGCCAAAACAACAAACCAGTCGACAAGCAGCAGGCGTAAGAAGTTTGCATTCCAAAATTTTGAAGCCTTCGAGTGACAGAAGAGGAAAAAAGAAGAGACTACTCATATCACTTCTGCCAAGTTGGAAACACAAGGGTCCTCATTAAGAGGTAAAATGATGAAGCCTATTCATTCCCAAAAGATATGACCTCAACTCTCTTTGAGTGGGCCCTAGAATGTGGTAAAGTAGTGCTCCCGGAGCTGAAGAGACCAGGCAACTCCACGAGGAAAGATAATCCACGCTTTTTTCCTTACCACCAAGTAGCGGGACATCTTATCGAGGATTGCTACGTGTTCAAGGACATCATCAAAGGTCTAATCAAGAAAGGTGAATTGCAATTGGGTGAACACAAGGTGGATCCGCCACGCCAACACCAAATGCCCGCCTTTAGGCAAACAGCCTCATGCGACATCACTGCCCCTACTGTGCCCCCACAAACTTGGCTAAAAGCCAACACCTGATCATCATCTCGTAGCTTGAGTATAGATAGTTTCCCCAAAAAAAAAGAGTCTGTCCTAGGGGCAGGCACTAAAAAAAGGGGGGGAAGAAAGAGGGAGCCTGTTCTGGGGTAGGCACTAAAGAAAAAAGGAGATAAAAAGATCCTGATGGCCATATCTGTTGAGAGAACCGACATTCCCTTTGTATCCTAGTTTGTACCAGATAAAACTACCATTGTGGGATTTGTGCGATGGAGCGAACTACTCATCCCCTCCCTGAGGAGGTAAGCGCTCTCCTGCACCCCACCTTGGTCAGTTCCAAAAAAAAAGAAGAAGAAGAAAGAGAGAAAGAAAGATAAATCCTGAGGCAAAGAGGGAGAATAAAATGACCGTCCCATCTATGGAGACCAGGAGAACTTCCTTATTACAAATATCAACATAAAACGGCCCACTATGGTGTATGGTGTCATGCCGTCTTCCCATCCTATGGGGATATTCCCCATCTATCCCACTAGGATTGACCCTCTACCTTTGGTACGGGTCCTGGGCCCCGGCCAATGCATTCTCATTAACTTCCAACATTCAGCCAACAATTACACCAAATATGACAATACCTATCACATTTGTCCAACAGGGCTCTCCCACTATTGTTGTTTCAAACTTCCTGCCCAACGTGGGCTCGTAAAACCCTTTCCTTGGCACGAGGCACTCCGCCCTTGTCGAGATCTAAAATAATTCCTCCTGTCCCGCCGAACTGCATCCATAAAATCTTTTCTCATTGGCCTAAGACACTCCACCCTAGTCAATCTAAAAAAAAATCATCCTCTGTCTCACCAGTCTCGTCGGGCTATGTCCATAAAGCCCTTTTCATTGGCTTGAGGCACTCCGTCCTAGCCAAGCTATTTTACCCCACTGGTCTGGGTCTATAAAACCTTTTCTTCGGCACAAGGTACTCCGCCATTGCCGAGCTCTGTAAATTACCCTTTGTCCCACTGGGCCAAGCTCAAAAAAAAGAAAAAGAAACTCTTATCCCTCGGCATGAGACACTCCGCCCTTGTCGAGCTCCAAATTACCCCCAGCCCTATAAGATACAAAACGAATTGGAAGAATAAAAAATGAATGATGAAATATTGTATGTTATATTGCAAAGAGGATGCAGGTAGGATATCATTTTCTATTTGTCATCATGACATATTTAAACCTAAGAGTGGGGACAATTCAAAGTAAAAAAATCTACCTTACAAAGCATTGCGATAATTTCCACTTACGCGTAGTGACTATATGTCTTCAAAGACGGCTCGACATATGACATGGCACACCGAAAGAATACATCGTGCCGATGATATAATCAGTCATCCTGTCGATGGGAAAGCTTACACTCACTTCAGCCATACTTATTTTACTTTCTTAAGGGAGCCATGTAATGTTAGGTTGGGTTTATGCACAAATAGTTTTAATCCATTTAGTGGTTCAGTGGTGTCTTATCCTTGTTGGCCAATGTTCATGACACCGTACAACCTTCCACCAGACATGTACATGAAGCGAGAAAATCTATTTTTATCCTTAGTAATTTCTGGTCCAAAAACTCTGGGAAAAAAATTAGATATTGAAGAGGGGTGATCTCGCATTGGATCCTGAGCCACATGATCCTAGATTAGCCTTTGGAGTCACCATAGATGAGTGATCTACAAGGTAGGAAATAGATCAGAGGATCCCAGGGTTAGAACCCTGAGAAAAACCCTCCGATGCTTAAGTCAACAAGCTGATAGAGTGTCGGTGAAAGAAATGTAGGAGAAAGAGTGAGGGGCACGAGATCGCTCTCCACCAGTGAGTGTGGTGTTGAGTACTCAGAATCACATGATCTTTCTGGAGGGTTTTCTTGGAGCTTATATAGCTGCTTACTTTCTTGGCCAGAGGTAGGGTAGCTGGAGAGACTGGGGGGCGTTATGTCCAGGAGGGAAGCTCTCCTCAGTTAAAGGACTCATACTATCCCCTATCCCCTTGAGCTTCCTGTCTCTGAGCGACAGCGAGGCTCTCGCTAAAGTATATGCCGTGCTAAGAGAAACCGCGCCCATGGGAGGTCCAAGCATGGGATACCACCTGATGGGGCTGTGGGGGGTGAAGATGTTCTTCCCCTCCCTCCGATCTTATTTCTAAAGAAGGCGGAAGAAGGAAAGGGCGTGTGTCACATCCCGAACCGATAGAAGTGGAGCGTGTCATTTGCTCGGAACGTAGTAGTTAAATAGTCATGTCAATCAGAGCATAGTCATGAGACAAGATATAATTTGAATAAAATATAATTTCATTTCAAATATAAGTTTATTACAATGTAGACCCAAATAAAATAAAGACTCAAAAGAGGAAAATTTACAAAAGACTCATGACTAGACTAATCTTGACATGGACACAAAGTAACATGACTAGGCAGTTCATCTAGATGTCAGAGTACTCTTCACTCTCGCCCTTGCCCATCATGTTCGATCTCATCATCACTAATGTCGTTACCTGAAAATATGGAAATACACTAGGTGAGCGAATGCTAGGTAGGACTTAATATCTCAAGCTCTAAGCTAGCTTTGAGTCAATTATAGTTTAACATGCTCATGTAGTTCATGCAAGGTATCAGAATCGAGAACTATAACTGCACGAGATAAATTCAAGAACTATAAGAATAAACAAGATGATGGACACTTTCCAGAGATATACAAACAAGTAGATTGCTGAAAGAATATATCAAGAACTTTCATGACGAGATAACAAGTACTTTTAATAAGGTATTTCAAGAACATTCACGATGAACATTAAACGAGTATAGAAGTAGAGCAATCACTTCTACTAGCACTATGTAGGATTGCTTGGTGTGTGCTATGCTGAACTTGATGCACAGTGCGCTTCATGCTTCTCATGTTTGAGTCGGTGCAACTATTGCACTGTGTGCTTAAAATATACGTGCACTTACTTTGGCACGTCTCTGCATGAGATATGTGTATGTAGTGAGTCCGTGCAAACTTAGGCTTGCTACTATCATGTCTGTACATGTTGTCTTGAATACTATCTACTGAGGTTGTGTCAAACTAACTTGTACGCCTTATTAAGTCTGTGTTGTTAACTACTGTGTGAGCAGATGTTCATAAGGGTGAGCTTTGAAGCCGATGCATACAAGACATATAAGCACGATGACTGAGGTTAATGCACGAATGAAGGAAAGCTTCAGCGGGTTGGTGCAATGGCTGATTCCGAATGAACAAGCTCGGTGCAACATATGACTTCAAAAGAAGCGAGCCGGCACAAACCTTCTCAGGACCACAAACTGAGTCAGTGCATGCTTATGGAACTCATGCACGTGGGTGATCGTTTGAGGAAAGCCATAGTTTGAGCATATTGTGGCCATCTGAGCACCCAACTTGCGAGGCACAGAAGAGCAAGAGCACGTAAGAACAGTAGAACAATTATCTGCCACGTGATCCAAGGATTGATCATTATTGGAAGAAGTCGCCACATGGTGTACCACTCATTCAGATTCTGACACTTGGCAAGATTCTCCTAAAGCTTCCAGGCGGGAGTGTTCTCTTCACACGCCTAGGGCATGAGCACGTGGGTCTCAGGCTGAAGGAGTATATAAGATCTTCTTCCTGTAAACAAGAGAAGTATCCTGAAAAAGATAAGGACAAGGATCATCGGGAGAGCAGAAGAGGGGAATAGCAGAAGAGAAGAGACCTCGTGAGATAGAAGGAAGAAGAGAGAAAGCATCAGAGAGAAGAAGAGAGGGTGAAGAAGAGAAAGAAAGAAATAGAGAGATTGAGAGTTTGAGGAGTGATAGAAGAGCTTCATCAGAAGATCAGCCCATGCTGGAATCTAGGTCAGATCCATTCCAGTCAACTCCGTGGGAGCCATATTTGTGTTTCATTGTTTACAGCTTTCAGTCGTTGTGATTTCCTATCCATTATTTCTCCTTTACAACTTTGTTTCAAGCTGTTTGTCAGCGGAACAAGCTGTGATGCTCAGCAGTTACAGAGGAGGATTCCTCTGGACAAGTTAAGCAGTAAGCCCCAGTGGTTGCAGAGGTGTGGTATCCTCTGGACGGTGAAGCTGCAACACCCAGTAGGTCAAGCTGTGAGTCAGCGGATGGCTAAGCTTTATTGCCAAGTGGAAGAAAGCTATGATACTCAGCTGATGTAGGCAAGCTGTGAGGCCAAGCCATTAAGCTGTGTATTACCAGGAAGCCACATTCTGGTTGGAGTGTGGGGTGGATGTAGGTCTTCGGACTGAACCACTTAAAAATTCCTTGTCCACTGTGGTTAATTGCTATACTTGTGACTCGCTAGATGAATGCTTATGTCTGATCAATCCGTTCTTCCCATCTTGTGTGTGATCAATCTGCACATCGTGCTTCTGGTTTTAGTCTTGAGTACTCGGGTTGAATTTGCATCTGCTAACACCCTTACGTGAACCCGATTGATTGAGTTAGCATCTGCTCACCTGCCTAGTCAGATAAGTTTTATTGTTCAGTTCATCTTGTCGTCTCGTATCTTTCAAAGTGAGCACCAGATCACATAAGGCACCTGTTTGTTTTAATTCTCCTTCCCACTGCATTTCCCCCTCCTCATCTCCCCACTATCATCCCCTTCCACCACCATACCTTGTTCAGTTCACAGGCAGCAGATCTGGTGTCTAATTGCAGAGCCTGCCCCAGAGTCATCGCACGTCTCCAGGTGGCATTCCATACATATCTGGAAAGCTTGTCAAGGTAGCTTCACAGCCGAGGTGGTCTCGCCAACATCTGACATCTCTACTGCCCAGAGAAGCCATTCTCCCGCGACGGTGTAGGATCACTCAGGCAAAGAACCAGAGCCCCAGATAAAGTTTGACCACGGCCATTCCCTTGAAAGTCTGAGTGTCAAACTTGGCTGAGGGCTTCCTCTACCAGTCCTCTGTCATCCCTAGGAAGCGGAATGAGATTTGGACTTCGTCATCAGGAGTTACAAATTTTCTCCCCCAGGTGCGCAGATCATTCCAGTCAGGGCCTGAACAGACACCCCTTCACTCAATGGGCTCTATCTCTCTACTCTGACTTCCTTTGGTGTTCTTTCTAGTCACGTTTCGAAGAAGACTCGTCAATGGTTCCAGAGACTCCAGCCACGCTTGATTCAGAGGTCAGGAGCACTCGTGGCGGCCTCTTCTTCCTACTGCTGAGGTACCTTTGCTATCAGAACCAGCACTCAGGGACCCTGTGTTCGGCTTGTCCCTGACCAGCACCGGCGACCAGGGAATTCAGCAAAATTTCGACGTCACCCTGATCCAATTACGAAGATTCTCCAACTGGTCTCATCATCGGCAAAATTTGGGAGCGGCTGTAGTAGCGTCAACTCTGACTATCCGTCCCTTATTCCAGAGAGCGGACAGAACCAACGACATCCACCCGTTCGATCTCACTTAGGCTTTCCCCTTCCCCGCCTGGCCGGCAGACTGCCCCTCCCTACGTGGAGGTAGTTTTGGATGTAATTTCAATTAATCCCTATCCCGAGATCCCCCTCCTGTGAGAGGTGTAGTGTTGTACTTCTCTGATTTTCAGGTTAGAGCTACACCGGCACAGCGTGCGGGCACGTACCCACGCCTCCCCGCTTGCCTCGTCTCCGACCGGGATCAGTGTATTCACACCGATTAGGTGGGCTCCAGGCCACATCCCTTGCTGGTTTACTATTGCTTATTTAAGTATTACCTTTTAGCTCCGTCGGATGGTGAGTGAGCACCCGATCCAAATTTCCCATCAATCTAGTGGCCACCACGGAGTGAGGTGAGAGCAACCACTTAACCCACTCCCTTGGCATGTTGGTCGCCCGTGATTTGGGAATCCCTAGCCCTTAGGGGTTCAATCTTAGGCTAACCAACCTCCAGAGTAGCGAGGTTCTGTCCCGGACCCTCACTACCATCATCGGATTGCCTACAGAAATGAGAGTGTGCTTAGCGGGTGAGTCCGCTTGAGTGAAGTCACCGATCCGTGCATTACTTTCTTGCTAGGTCTGAGGGGTCTTCGATCTTGTGGCTACCACCCTCACATCAAGTGGTGTTAGAGCAAGTTCACAACTTGTCTCTCCACAAGTTGGTCCTAGGACGCATATGCATTTCAAGTCACCCGATACTTCCCCCCTTGTCCACTAAAATGGCCATTTCACACCCGTCATACCCATCCCCATCACCTTTCCCAAAAGGCCCAAACCCTCATGGAAGCTCCACTACCAACAAAGTGGGCGGCATCAACTCTATTATAAAAGCCCTACCTAATGTCTTTGATTGGCTAGCTGACAAGTAGGCTGAGATAATCAAATAAAATCTGTAGATAATTATTTTATCTCCCATTAGGATCAAACGACATCTCATTTGGTTGAGATTCAACGGAGAAATGGGTGGGAGAAGTTGAGGGTCTCACCATGGATGGAGAGAGAAAATCCATTAAGTTTTTGGATATCAGATAAGTACGCAGTCGTTCAATAGACCGCCCAGTACAGTGTGCGGTCTACTGACAGACCGTCCAGTGCTGTCGATGGAAAATAAATAAATCAAGAAATTATTCAATTATCCATCGAACTGACCGGCTATCACGCCGTTGGACTCTTCAGAATAGAACGGTCTACTTCTAGACCACTCAATGAGTAGCACGGTCCAACGGAAACCGTGTAGAACTTGTCGGTGATAAATCATTAAAAATAGGATAAATAGATGATTATCTGGAAAACGAACTGGCTTAGGAGTCTCAGAATTGGACGGTCCTATGACACACTGTTCAATTAGCTTAAACAGCTAGACATGGACCGTGCAAAGGCTTGCCGGAGGAAAATCAAATAAATATCTAATAAATCATTAAACGGTTCCAAACAGACCGCTCAGGAACTGAACGGCCCAGCGATAGACTGTGTACTGCCTGGATGCTGGAAATTGATAAAAATGAGATAATTTAAGCAAAATCAAGGCCCATTAAGCCCTGAAGCAGACCGAGCCAGGGAGGGAGGTACCCATAAAATAAGCCCAAAGACATGCCTGGAAAGAGCCCAATGAGTAATGGACAACTCCAGACATCAATAAATGATGATAAGAGGAGTGACCCAACTCATAGGCAAAAAAAAGGTGTCAACAAATGCCCCTCCTTAACGTCCTTTTTACAGGGGAGCGAGCGGAGGTGAAGCGAAAGTGAAATGGAACATGGAGATTAAGCGAAAATAAAATGGAGCGGACTGAAAAGTGGGCGTTAAGGTAAAAGACACCCATTTTCTCACCAACGAGTAATAAGAATTTTTTGAAAAACTCCGAACCAAACACAAGGGATGATTGGACCAAAATGACACCAGTCTGGAGAAACTAACTACATAACCAGAAGAGAAAAATGAGCAACCTCATCAGAGGACACAATCCACAACTAATGAAGGAATCAAAACAAGCAGAAATAGAAAATAAAGAAGCAGGCTAAAACCTCCAGACGGGGACCTTCAGTCAACCAAGCCAGGTGAACAGACCAGAGAGAACCTTCCAACTCTGAGTGGATTAGTTCTTCTTACCCAAAACCATGAACGCACAATTATCCATTACTAGCGAGACACTTTTAGACAGACCATGGGTGCTCAAGAAATGCGTATGATGCATGCTGGGCTAAAATAAAAGAAATCATCAAAACGAATGCAAAGAAAGTCACAAAATAGAAAGTACTCGAGAATAGTATTGCTGACTGGAATAGTCAGCGTCAAGATACTATCTGCAACCACGACGTGCGAGATAGAACCATCGTCCCCCAATGTTCTCAACCTAACGGCCTATTCGACGATTAAACATGTGCACTTAGATCATCATCGTTTTTGTTATAGGGGAACATCAGATCCTGAAACACATGAATGACCAACCGGTTCTCGGGATAATATAGCATAGATACCATATAGTAATGCATCAATGGATAAAAAGATACAAAATACTTACCTGGCTTACCTGACCTGGATGAAGAAATGTATGCTGCAAGAGATCATGAACAGGATTTTGCAATCATAGAGGCTCTATAGAACGATTATTTCCCAAGCTCAAAAGCCTGCATATTTTGACACCCCTACACCAGCACCAACCATAACCCCATTACCTCCTGGCAAAAAGAGGGCAGCTTCTTCAATGAAGGTTGCCCTGGGATGGGCAAAGAAGGCCCAAAAGACTCTAGTGAAGCAGTCCTCTTCCACAGCTGATGTCTACGAGATTCCCTCGCATCTTATACCATCGTTTGAGGAGTTTGCTGCCCAACAAGAGGCTGCCCAGCAAGCAGCCGAAGGTGACATTATTTTCTTGATGAATTGCAGGGCTCCCTTTTTCTTTTGCCTTTACGGTGTCTTCATTCTCAGCTTGGCATATTCTCTATTTGGCAGTAGCTCAAGATGTCGCTGCCGTTGTTGTGACTACTGAGAAGGTTTCAAAAGTAGTAACAGATATAGAGAGGGAACCCTCTGTTATTCAGGAGGATATCAAACTGCCCTCGCCTACGCCTACTAGTGAAGCTGAAGGTGAGCTAGGTGACCTTAATCTTCTCACTTTTCTTTTTCCTTTGATGACCTCTCGACCCCACTTTATGCACATCTTTGTGCTGTAGTGGCCGAGGCAGTCAGTACCGAGGTTAGAGCACTGGAAGTGGATGTCCCTCTACCGCAGGCAGGGCATAAGACCGTGCTGAAGAAGGGTACTATCACCTTGTGGCATATGGTCACTCGCTCGGCAACTCAGAAGGCGATAGAAGTGGCGGCTGAACCTAAACCCAATTAGGAAATATCTTCCAACAGCTCTGCTACCCCTTCTGACGAAGAGCTTGACTATGGCTCCTCTAAAGGCAGGGAGGAGGAATACGAAGCAGTCAGTGAAGGAGCGGCAACGCCTCCTGTATTGACAAGTGGTCTCCTGGTATTTAGCCCTCCGAGGCTGTTGATACCATCATCTGAGGGAATGTCGCAAGAAGAATTTACTGGAATTGACATGGAAGAGGAGATAACCCCTCCCTTTGTTGCTTCATCCGCAGAACTATCATCCTCTATACAGGCATTTGAGGTAGACTCCGCGATCAGAGTAAATTCTGCCCATCCCTCTTGCTGAGCTATATGACCTTTTATTTTGTTTTGTCATCTTGGTGCTTATCGGCATTCTATTCCAGGAATCTGGTGCCACCGAACATCTCTTGATAACAGCTTTAGATGTTACTGTTTCATCAAAGGCTCAAAATGTAATACCTCCTGCAACCATGGCTTCCTCGGAGGTGGTTGCTGTGCTTCATCCTGTGCTAGTGAGAATACAACTGATAGTTGAGTTTCCATTACTGGAGCTAAGCTCATTGGGAGAGAGTTCCGCACTAGTGCGAGCTTCAGAGTTGAGAGCTGAGGTGGACCCATCTAGAGGTTATGCCTTTGTTTCAGCAGTCGTAATGACCATAGCGCCTAAGCCTCCAACTCCATCCGTGCAAGCATCAGAGCCAGAGCCTTTGCCAATTCTAGTGCTTGCACAAGAAGAAACCTTTGAGAGTCCGACGGTAGAAGAGATAGTAGCTCAAGGAGAAGTTGCTGAAGGGCTTAGTTTATCTACACCGGCGGCCATTCCATCTTCTTCTTCTGAGATGGACATTGGCTTATGGGCAGTCATTGATAGTGAAGTTACTTTTGAAGTAGCCCCAGTAGCCTTCCTCGGCTTTACATCATCAGAGGACTTCATTTGGCGAAATTTGGAGATGTTGCGCCGGGTAGTGGAGATGTTAATGTAAAGAGTGACAAATAATTAATTAGAAAAGATAAATAAATTTTTATATTAAAAATGTAAATATAAAAAAAGATAAAAGATGGCACGAATGTACACGCATGACTCAATGGCGTACAGTACGGATAATAGATCCACCCGACAATCATTTCCCGTCATTAAAAACGAAGTTCCCGCCCAAGCGGCGGCCGCGCGCGCGACCTCCGGGAGAAGTGCTCGCTCTGCGTCGATCGTCGGAGAGAGAGAGCGATGACACCGTAGCTGCTGAGGGGTGAGAGCAGGCCATGGAGGCGCTTGCTTGCCGCCTCCTAAGGATGGCCTCGCCAAGGCCTCCTCACCAGCTCCTCTCCCTGCGCCACCACGGCCATCACCACCATCACCAGCAACCTTCTCCTCCCGATCCCTCAGATCCTTCGCTGCTGCAGAGGATCCGCGACATCGTCGTCTCCGGCGTCGGCGGCCTCGACGAGATGGAATCCGCCCTCGACCAGCTGCCGGTCGCGGTCTCCCCTGCGCTGGTCACTCAGGTGTTCGATTCGTACACCGATTCCGGAGCCGGCGACACCAGGAGACTTCTCCGCTTCTTCTCCTGGTCGCGGCGGACGGCCGGCGGGCAGAGTACCCTTGGAGATGGCTGGGGCGAGACTTTCAACCGCGCAATCCGCATGTTCGCGGAGAGGGGCGACGCGACCGCCATGGGCGTTCTGGTCTCCGACCTCCAGAGGGAACTGCGCGAGATGGACCTGGACACGTTCACCTGCGCAGTCGAGTCCCTCGTAAAATCGGGCAGGGAGGATGACGCCGTACGCCTTTTCAGGATGCTCGAGACGAACCAGCAGCAGCAGCAGCGAGCTGGAGGAGGGCGTGGATCCGGCAGGGTCGTCGCCATCGTCCACGCCCTCTGTGCGAGGGGGCACGCCCGGAAGGCAGAGGGCGTCGTCTGGCACCACCGTGGTAAACTCGGCCCCGTGGAGAAGCCGAACGTCTACTTGAGCATCCTCCACGGATGGTGCGTCGGCAGGAACGCCAGGGAAGCACGCAGGGTGCTCGGGGAAATTAAGTCCGCTGGAGCACGACCGGGTTTGGCCTCCTACAATACGTTTCTGCGATGCTTGTGCGAGAGGAATCTCAAGTTCAATCCTTCGGCGCTTATCCCGGAGTGCTTCAGCGTAATGGCTGAGATGAGGATTGCTGGTGTGCTCCCAACCTCCGTCAGCTTCAACATCCTTCTCTCCTGCCTGGTGAAGGCGAGAAGGGTTAAGGAGGCATGCAAAGTGCTCCATTCAATGAGGACGACGGAGGCAGGACGCCCGGCGCCGGATTGGGTCAGCTATTATCTCGTTGTCAGGGTCTTGTACCTGACCGGGAGGTTCATTAGGGGGAACAGGGTCATCCGACAGATGCTCGAGGATGGAGTGGTTCCGGAAGCAAGATTCTTTCGTAGTCTAATTGGTGTGCTCTGCGGAATGGAGAATGTGCACATTGCCCTTGAGGTGTTTGATTTTATGAAAAGGTGCTGTGTGCAGGATTGTGGCCCCATGTATGATCTGCTGATAACCAAGTTATGCAGGAATGGGCAATTTGATGTGGGCAGGCGCCTCTGGGATGAGGCAGTTGAGAGGGGCATTCTTCTGAGATGCTCCAGTGATTTGTTGGATCCTTCGAAGACGGAAGTATTTCAGCCAACTAAGATTGTAGAGAGGCTGGATGCTGAGGGCGCAGGCGCTTATTCTAGTTCTTCAAGAATACAAGGACACGTTTGCATGGAGTTACGAAGATATGCCGGGATTGGACCCTGCACTGGTAGAACATCGACTAACACTAAAGCCAGGGTCCGTCCTGGTCAAGCAGCGGTTGAGACGTTTCCACCCACACATGGCATTAAAAATGAAAGAAGAGGTCAATAAGTTTCATAAGGTTAGATTCATTAGAGTCATCCTCTATCCTAATTGGGTAGCTAACATTGTCCCGGTAATGAAGAAGGACGGAAGAGTTAGAATTTACATAGACTTCCGGGATCTCAACCGCGTATGTCTTAAAGATGATTTCTCCCTCCCTCACATTGATGTTTTAATTGATAACACGACTGGATATGAGACCCTCTCCTTTATGGATGGCTTCTCTGCATACAATTAGATTCGTTTGGCCGAAAAGGATCAAGAGAAGGCCTCCTTTGCTACACCTTGGGGTACATATTGCCATGTGGTCATGTCGTTCGGACTTAAGAATGTCAGAGCCACTTACCAAAGGGCCATGATAGCTATTTTTCATGATATAATCCATATCTACATTGAAGGTGTATGTTGATGACCTGGTAGTGAAGTCAAGAATGAGAATCGAGCATCCCGGGGTTTTGGCCAAGGTTTTGCAGAGATTGTGAGAATATCAGTTGAAAATGATTCCCAAGAAGTGTGTGTTTGGTGTGCCATTAGGTAAGTTGCTAGGATTCATAGTTAGCAAGAGGCGTATCGAGATTGATCCCAATAAGGCACACCCAATAAGAGATATGCCTCCTTCCAAGAATCTAAAGGAAGTTCAAGGATTGATAGGGAGGTTACAATTTATACGTCGATTTATCTCCCAGCATTCCCAAAGGTGTAGGCCGTTCTATGAGCTTACTAAATCGGGAGTTAAATTTCATTGGGATGACAAGTGTCAGGTGACTTTTGACGGATTGAAGGACTATCTATCCAATCCTCCTGTCCTGAGGCTGCCAGTTTCAGGCAACCACATGTTCTTTATATTTTCGTCCTAGATGACTCAGTAGGTGCTGTCCTTGCACAATTCGATGAGGAAGGTAAGGAGAGGGTAGCTTACTACTTGTCTAAGTTCCTCAACCCCTGTGAGCAGAAGTATACAGCTATGGAGAAGACCTGTGCAGCTTTAGTATGGGTATTTTAAAAATTGAAGCATTACTTCTTAGCTCATGAGGTCCATCTCATTGCTCGCATGAATCTTATCAAATTTCTTCTTGAAAAATCTATTCTTACTGATCGGTTGGCACGATGGCAAAGCTTTCTCTCTTAATTCGACATCATCTACATTCAGCAAAAGCCAATCAAAGGCTATGCCATCGCAGAACATCTTGCTCATCATCCCCTTCCTCGATTCGACCCTGTTCGCTCAGAGTTTCCAGATGAGGACCTAATGTCCATTAACCGACCTTCAGATCCCATGTGGACATTACATTTTGATGGAGCTCTGAATTCTCATGGTAGGGGTATCGGCATGGTTCTTTTGACACTAGAGGGTATCACCATTCCACTTGCCTCTCAGCTCGCCTTCTCGGTTATAAATAATATAACTGAGTATGAGGCTCTTCTGGCCAGACTTTAGGCCGCTCATCAATTTGGTGTCACCCAGTTGCGAATCGCCAGTGATAGTCAGCTTATTCTTTGCCAAGTGCTCGTCAAATGCCGTACACTCGATCCCAAGCTCAAACCCTAGCAAATCATGCTGCGGGTCGACAAGATCTAGTATGGATAACAGAGGCTTGTTGGTAGGCAATATGGAGGGTACAAACGTAGCAGAGTGAATGTCGACCAATGGCAAAATGGGCATGCTAGTAACCTTGACAACGCGCCCTTTATGTTGGAATTTGAAACATTGATGATTTGTAGAAGGGACGACGTCAAGTACTTGAATATACTGTTGGCCCAAAATACCATTAAAGGTTGGGTCTATGTCTAGAATGTGGAAATCTGCTGTGACGGATACGGGACCCAGCCTGACCTTTAAAGTGATCATGCCCATGGGTGGCTTCTTTGTGTTGCCATAGGCAGTGACTGTGATGGCTGACGGTCGTATCTCACTCTCCAGGATGCCACACATCTTCAAAGTGCTAGGCAGCAACACATTAATGGATGCACAAGCATCCACCAGACATTGACTGATAGCCACCTTATTGATGTTGACAGTAATGCACAAATCATATTTTCTGGCTAGCTGAGGAGCTAATTCATGTTCATAAAATACAATTGCCGGTTGGTCCCCTGTCGGAGTCAAAACTGAAGTAATCTGTTCAACAGGAATGTCTTCATTAACCATCACTTTCTGCAAATATTGCTTTAGGGCCAGTTGGTGAGTGGTGGATCTTCTGATTAATTCCAAGATAGAAATTCTGGCCAGTGTCTTATCCAGATGCTTTAGCAAGTCATATTGGGTGTCAGGTACAGATTCCTGTTCTTGCTCTTCCTGCCCCTGTGTAGGCTCCTGCTCCCGTTGTGGAAATACACGGTGGAATATCTGTCCACTACGGAGCACCATGGTCTATGAAGGTCATACCTCTGTCGGGTTTTGGGTAGGTGGAGGGTCAGTGGACGTGGAAGGGATATCTGGGTTAACGGGTGTTGGGGAAGGAGTGATGGAAAGGGGAACTCTTGTGAGGGACCTTGTCGGCTGGGGATCAGTGGAAGCTATGGTGGTGGGTAATGTAGGTCCAATGGGAGAAGGATTGGTAGGGATAAGTGGGGATTGGGTGGTTGGAGTAGTTATAGGCTGAATAAGGAGGGGCCTAGGTGGATGTGGCGTATTTGCAGGTGGCATGGTGGGTGGTGGTGACGGCAAGGCAAAGGGGTAGTGGTAGTGTGAGGAGGAATGGGTGCCTGTGAGGGTGAATAAGGAGAGGCCTGACCGATAAGGGATTTGTAGAGGTAAGGGGGGTTTGCGGTGAGGAGGAGTTTGCGGGGGTACGAATGAGAAGGGGCCTTTGCGGCATGGGGTTAGCGGTGGAAGGGACTTGAGTAGTGTTGCGTAAGAGGGGACGTGAAGGTTGAGGGGAGGGCGTAGGCTGGTGGATTGTTCTTAGTAAACGTGAAGGTTGTCCTGGAGTTTGGTTTATGGCCCCGACAGAGGCACTTTCTTCATGCCACTCTTGTCCTCTCTCCACTTCCTGGAAAGACGTGACATGGTTTACTTGCTGATTGGCTGATGAATGCTCTGGTAGCAGATTGTTGACAATCCCCATGTTTGGTTGTGGCGCGGGAGCTTGCTGAGGTTGTTGAACTTGCTGCTGGGGTGGCTACTGAGCCTGTTGCTACCGCAGAGGTCTTCGTGCTTTCAACCTATCCACAAATTTCCTTATTTCATCCCAGTTGATACCACCCTGATCATTTAAATCATATATGTAATCCTTGAAGTGAAAGTAATGATCTATGTCATGACCGGGCTGTCCTCGATACATGTAATGAAATCTTCAGAGATGAAGGAGTGAGAAGCACCTGAATCAAAGAAAACACGGGCCGCACAATCAAAAATAGTAATAGTACCTTCGATGAGATTTGAAGCCACAACCTCAGCCCGCGAGATATGAGTCACCTTGCCCTTCTGCTTTCTACTGGCAGTTGCATAGGACTGGAAGGAAGATGTTGCTGAAGCGTGAGGATGAATCTACTGGAACTGCTGAGATGGCGGTGGTGGTGGGAGTGGAGGTCTGAACTGTGATTGAGACTGCTAAGATTGAGTCGTCAGAGCAAATTGCACTGGGATCGCTCACAAAGGACAGTCTCTCACCATGTGACCCGACTAGTCACATCGAAAACATACCACCGGTAGATAACACGATTTGCCTGGGTGGCTGCCACCACGCCGCGCACAACCCTTGATTTGCCTCTTTGCAGAACCCTGGCATTGCTGGAAAGAAGGAGCTAACTGTTGTACTGCACCGGACGATGCCTGCTGGTCAAATCGCTTCTTGAACCTCTTCTTATTCTTATACTTCCTGAACTAGGACTTGCCCGAAGAAGCAACACCACTAGCAGCTGGAGTGGCTAAAGAAAAACCATGAATAGGAGGCGAATAACCAGATGGAAGCTGAGTCGTCGGCTGAACCGACACTACCTGAGAAGAAGTCTGAGATCTCGCCAAGTCCAACTCCAATGCTACCGCAGCCTGATACACCTCTTTCATATTAGTCACACGAGCAACAATCAATGGCTACCTCAATTCAGCACGGAGACCACGAAGAAAATGTTCCATCTTTAACGCTTCGTTCACCAGCGCATGGGGCGCATAACGGCCCAATTTCATGAACCTGTTTCGATATTCAAGCCTCGACATTCCTCCCTGGACGTGTTGCAAGAACTGGTGCATTTTATCCATCTAGAGGTAAGCTGGACTAAAAGTAAGTTCAAAAGTGGCGATGAACTCAGCCCACGAAATCTACCAGAGTGGACGAGACTGAAAAGTAATCTCCCATTCTGTATTCCACCATGTCAGTGCCATGCCCTGGAGCTGAAAAGTGCCGAGCATCACTTTCTTGTCTTCCGCGCATTCCATAGAGCGAAACACACACTCGGTCGCTTCCAGCCAAACCCTAGCGGCATCAGGATCAGTCTGGCCTTCAAAAGTCGGTGGATGAACCAACAAAAATTCTTTCAAAGCACGTCCGCGACTGCCAGGCGCATCCTCTTGAGCTGGAATAATAGGAGCCGGAGCAGGAACGTCTTGAGGGACACTACTTGCTTCCTGGGGAACCGAAACTCTCCGACGCTGAGGCGACATCTTGAAATGACTAGAAATATTGACAATAATCAAGAAAATCTATTAATTATATGGAAAACATCCTAAGCCAACAATAGATGGCGCAAATGGGCTAGTTCTAGATAATAGTTGTGCAATTTCAAATCCTTACATGATTCCTCAGCACCACTCTGATACCAACTGTAACGACCCAGAGCTCCAGATACTGATAACCCGGTGTAACATCGGATTACCACTACCAGGAACAAGGGAAGTCACCCAAGAGGCTGATGAGGCCCCTGAAGGGTTAGAGGAGTTTGTCGAGGGAGCATATAATGAATTGGAATTACACCACGCATAATATTAATTAGAACAGTATTTTAAACTGAAGTGCAGAAGCAATTAAAATATATCAGAGTGATAGTCAATATACAATATAAATTCTGGGGCATTACAAGCACCCCAGAGGCATTTCATCAAACCCAGAGTAGTATCGAACATCAAGCATTTGTCTGGGCCGGTTCGAAGCCAACAGAGCAACGGAATGTCAAAAATTACCCAAATACCCTTTAGGTGGCCAAGATGAATTGGCCACTCCCTTCTCACCCAATGAACTGGTGAGGATAGATGATTCAGCGCGCCTGTTGTGTCACTTTGAATCAGCCACCCTCTCTTGCCACCTTGAATCGGCCAAGGAGAAAGAGGAACTGACGGGGGTGGATGAATCGGCCACCCTCTCTTGCGGCTTGAATCGGCCAGAGAAGGAGGAGGCGGGCAAGTGATTCGGCGCCAACCTTCCCCTCCTGTCGGATCACTGGCAGCCCCATTTCATCTATAAATCAGCCATTTTCATGTGAAAGAAGCATGAGGAGATAATAGACATAGAGAAGAAGAATATAGAGAGAACAGAGAAGAGAGCGAGAACAACAAGGAGGAGAACTTAGAGAAAGGAGATGAGAGATCGAGGGAAAATCCAACCACCTTCCTAGTTCCAGCTTTCCCCTACTTCAGCGTTGTGAGCGGAGCACCCCTTCCGATACCATGTTTCAGTTCATAGGTGGGTGTCCACCGTGAATAAAAGCCCCAAAGGGCTAATGGATGCTCTCTTTCTCTTCTGTTGTTTCTTTTTCTTTTCTTTCTTTTTTTGAGCTATGTAGGGCAATAAAGTTTCGAGCCCAAATTATGTGATTTCTCTTTTGTTTTCCTTCATAATGTAGTCTCTGTTCTGATTCCATCTTGAAGTTCAATAAACCTGTAAAAGCCCCCTGGGGTGAATAGATGTTCAGGAAATATTTTACTAATTAAATATCGTTAATGTTTCGGGAGTTATCTGCTGTTCGGAATTCTATTTTCTTCTATCCCTTATGTTCCTCCAAATCTTTCATCTTCCTTATTGTTTATCAAAAATAGATCCTCTGGAGGTGAGGAGGCCATCCTCAAGGCTACATAGTTTGATCTTTGGCTCATTCGCATAGTTTTGGGATCGATGCCTTGCTTTCATTAGGTGTTGAATCGGCTGGTGTCTGGCCACGCCCTTGCAGGCAATATGAATCTCAATCCCCCCCCAAGTGCCCCAGATGGGTCCAGTCCATTTACCTGGGTGCTCATCTCTTCGATGTATTTTTCTATATGTGCTTTTTGCCATTTAAATGCAAATGTCTACTTTTGTGCTCTGTTAATGCATAATGCATCTTCGGTGGAGATGGTCATTCGTCCTCTCACCCACAATCATGGGTTGTGGGGACTACGACATTTTTCTAGATCCCTTTGAACCTACGCTCATTCTTTACCTGTTAGGATGTTGTCATTTTTTTAATAATCATTTCGGCCCTCAGACCAATCACATACGAGCACTCTCCTATTCGCTGAAATGCCTATTGGAACTCTATTTCTAAAGAATCCCATGTACGTGAGCTCATCACATTCCCTTCATGTGTGAGTTAGTGGCATTCACTCAGCATGGTAATTAGCATGTCATTCTTGTACCCCATAGGTCAATACATGGGGTCATATCTTGGTTCTAGTGAAGTATTTTGTTGGCGTTTATTCTGCCAATGCATTTACTGAATTATCTTGCTTTCTCATACCTGTTTGGGTACACGGGTTTGCTAACTTCCATAGCATGATCCGTGGTCCCATGCATTAGGGCGACAACCTGATTACATTAACATGTGCAAGCTAATATTCATGTCATTGGACTTCCTTATTAATGAATACAATGAGTTGTAGATTGTCATCCTCAAAACAAGAGGTGCACAACAGAGTAGAGGTGAAATTTTGCCTGGATACTAGAGTTATATCCGAATTACTGTGAGCTACTGAAAGGTCGTGACTGAAATAGGGGAGATTAGACATAAATAATTAGAAATTCATAACTTCATTTTTAGTTAATTAAATCACCTGAAACCAAATCCATAATCTTGAATGCGATGTTAGCTATATCTTCTATGTTGAGATCAAGGCCAAATTCTGCCTAGATACTAGAGTTATAGTCGAATTACCTTGGGCTACCAAAAGGTCGTGACTGGAACGGGGGAGAATAAATGTTAATCTTGGAAAAAGCATAACTCAAGATAGGGTTGATGAAATTTGATGAAAGCATATCCCAAAGTTAGATCTGGAAGTCCTATTGATTTCATCTGAAGATGTCCCAGCCCAAATCCCAATAGAAGGGCACACCCACTGGCATTTATGACCAGGTAGACAAAGGGTCACGTTTGTTCAAATCGAAAGGGTGCATGGCCTTTACTTACCTCCAACCAGCGACCTTGGGATCTGGACTGAGCCTTGTAGGTCATGGGCAAACCCCTAGGAGGCTTGAAAACCATATAAGGAGGTAGGTTTTGTGGGTAGTAAGCCTTTTGTGATGATTCTCTTCAACTCTCCACCATCTTCTATCCTTCTTGAGTGGGAAAGGGTGTGGGACCTTGACTCCGCAAGATTGGATAATCCGATGCGTGGAGGATGAGCCAGCGCGTAGAGGACAATCCTGCAGCGCCTTGGGAAGAAGGGGAGAAGCTTTAGGTGGATCTGGGGTGTGGATTTCATCCCCGGGTCGTCGGTTTATCACCTTCAAAGGTAGGCACCTAACCTCAAATCTTAGGGATCAGTGATGCATTAGAATGATTTCAAAATAGTTTTTACACTTTAAAGAGGGACTAAGGGTATGTGGGATCGGCCACTATAGTCATTTTCTATTTTTTTCCATCAAGTTTCAAGCTTTTGTGAGGTCCCTCTGAGTTTCCATAGAAGTTTAAGGTCTCTACACTGACTGCATCAGTGCAGTCCTTGGATAGGTCGGTGCAGTCCCTAGATAGGTCAGTGCAGCCCCTAGATAGGTTGATGCAGCTGGGATGCAGTCCCTGGATAGGTCGGTGTAGTCCCTAGATAGGTCGGTGCAGTCCATGGATAGGTCGGTGCAGTCCCTAGACAGGTCAGTGTAGCCCCTGGATAGGTCGATGCAGTTGGGGTGCAATCCCTAGAAGTCCCAAGATAGGTCGGTGTAGTCCCTAGATAGGTCAGTGCAGCCCCTGGACAGGTCAGTGTAGCCCCTGGATAGGTCGATGCAGTTGGGGTGCAGTCCCTAGAAGTCCCTAGATAGGTCTGTGCAGTCCCTGGATACGTCAGTGCAACCCCTGGATAGGTTGATGCAGCTAGGGTGCAGTCCCTGGATAGGTCACTGTAGTCCCTAGACAGGTCAGTGTAGTCACTAGATAGGTCGGTGCAATCCCTGGACAGGACAATGCAGCCCCTAGATAGGTCGATGCAACAGGGGTGCTGTAACACCCTAGATCTTTGTCGGATCTTTATTAGTTCTTGGCGGATCTTTATTAGGTAGTTTGGATCCTTTTGGGAGAGTTCCAGTTTGCTTTTGTAGCTCCTGAGTCTTAAAACTACTGGCACCATTTTGGACCTGAAGAGACCCCACAACCACAACTGCTAATGTAGGCAATTCAAGAGACCAGCTCCTGGGAGCCTACCCTCGTCAAGTTGTAACATTCTGGATATCCTCGCAGAAGACAACAACACAAAAGGTAGCCAATGACTCAGTGCACAGCTGCTAACATCTGCCATCTATACCTCAGGGTGATGCCGACTCAAAGCAGTCACACAACAACCCCCCGCTATCAAAGGGTCCATGTTGGTCCAGCTTAAATCACTCGAGCCGATGCACTGGTCGAGCTATAAAGCTTCTATCAACAAGTCCCACCGGTGCAATAGCAAGGCAGTCAAATTCATCAATAGTTCCATCGGCGCTATAGCAAGATAGTCACTCATTAATAGTCCCAACTAGACAACAAGGCCCGCACTATGGGTTAGTCTATACCAAGTGGCAAAGATTCAAAAAAAAGGGTGATGTTAAGAAAAAAATAAAGAAATAAAAGGGAAGAAAAGATAAAATAAAGAGAATAAAAATGGAGGTCAATAATAGAAGTGGACCACTTTTAGTGGGTACCAATCCTGGGTCCTGTTAGACAGTTATGCTCCTCCCTTGGCTTAGACCTTACGTCTTCACGAAGTTAGTTGACTTCAACATTTTGTAGAGTCAACACCTATATTCCTCCCTTGGCTTTGACCTTACGTCTTCACCAAGTTGGTTGACTTCAACCTTTTGTCGAGTCAACACCTATATTCCTTCCTTGGCCTAGGCCTCACGTCTTCGCCAAGTTGGTTGGCTTCGGTATTCTGTCAAGTCAACAGCTATATTCTATCCTTGACCCTACGTCTTCACCAAGTTGGTTGATTTCGGCATTCTGTCGAGTTAACACCCATTTACATATCATGCCCTTGTTCAGACTTCCAGTCTAGGCAAGGTCTATTGAATCTGATATCTCATCGAATCAACGCTTGTATTTTGCCCTGGTTTAGACCTCGCATCTCTGCCAGGTTAGTTGACTTTGATATACTATCAGGTCAACATCTACATATTATACATCTACCCTCATTTCAAACCTTCTGTTTGAGCAAGGTTGGTTGACTTTAGCATTCTGTCGAGTCAACACCTACATGCCTCCCTTGGCTTAGACCTCACGTCTTTGCCAAGTTGGTTGACATCGACATTCCGACTAATCAACAACCATATTCTACCTAGGTCCAGACCTCACGTCTCTACCTGGTTGGTTGACCTCGATGTACCATCTGGTCGACATCTACATGTCCGTCCCTTATTCTAGACCTTCCGTCTGAGCAAGGTTTGTTGACTCACATATCTCGTTGAGTCGACATCTATATTCTGCCCTTAACTCAGATCTCCCATCTGAGTCAGGCTTGTTGTCTTCGATAGTTGGTTGAGGCAATATCTATCCCAGATTGCTTCCGAGCTTGACATCCTATCAGGATCCTCTATCCTATGTTCTGATCTTAATGTCTAGTCAAAGTCAGCTATCCTCGTTTGTATGCTCAACATCCTATCATATATTTCAACTATCTCATCTTTCGGCTCGGCCATTTTTTTTTTGCCAAAGCCCACTATCATAATTTTTCAGCTATCTTATCTTCTGGCTCGACCATTTTTGCCAAAGCCCGCTATCATAATTTCCTAGCTATCTCATCTTCCGGCTCAGCCATTTTTGCTAAAGCGCGCGATCATAATTTCCCAGCTATCTCATCTGTCAATCAACCCTCCAATTCTATGTGGACATTACATTTTGATAGAGCTCTGAACTCCCAAGGCAAGGGTATTGGCATTGTTCTCCTATCACTTAAGGGAGTCACCATTCCACAAGTCTTTCAGCTTACATTCCCTGTTACAAACAATACAACTGAATATGAGGCTCTTCTAGCCAGACTGGAGTCCGCCCATCTATATGGTGTCACCCAACTGTAGATTGTAGGTGATAGTCAGCTTACTCTGCGTCAAGTGCTCACCAAATGCCATACGCTTGATCCTAATCTTAAACCCTACCAAGAACTCACATCTACTTATGCCAAGCTCTTCTCTAAGCTAATCTTTATCCATGTTCCTCGCAACCAAAACATCTTAGCTGACACTCTCACTTCACTAGCTTCCTTCTTGGCCTTCCCTCTCAAGAGGAATTTCTATTCTGTCATCATTCATAGGCGTCTTACTCCCGCCATTAAGGACCCCACTTTTCTTAGGGTTAAGGAGGAGTTGCTTAAGAAGGTTAAGGAAGGAGAGATCATTGAAAATAAGAAGGTCATACTAATGGACCTAGAAGAAGAATTGGATGATGAGGAAAAGCCATAGTTCTATGAGATTGTGAAATATTATGAAGATCAGTCTTATCCCGAGGAAGCCACGGCGGAAGAGAAGAAGGCTATAAGGAGAGTCACCCAAAGGTACACTTTGGTTGGAGGTGTTCTCTATGGCAGAGATCTCACTAGTGTTCTTCTTAGGTGCCTTGACGATGATAAAGCGTGAAAGGTTATGGAAGAGACACATTTAGGAGTCTATGGGGGCCATGTTAATAGCCAGATGTTAGCTAAGAAGATCCTTAGGCTAGGGTTCTATTGGCCCACTCTAGAAGAGGATTGCTCTATCTATGTCTGAAGGTGTGTTAAGTGCCAACTGCACATCGACAAGATCTATTATCCTACTTCTTCACTCCATCCTGTGTCCTCCCCATGGCCTTTCTCCATGTGGACTTTAGATATCATCGGACCTCTTGGTGATGCAAACCTCCTCACAAAACTAAAATCATTTATACTCACGGCCACTGAGTACTTCACAAAGTGGGTAGAGGCGGAAGCTTATGTTGAAATAAAAGCATCAACCGTCCGTAAATTTGTTATGAAGAACATCATCGCCAGATTTGGTGTTCCAAGCTCCATCATCACCGACAACGGGTCATAATTTATCTCTCAAAAACTTCAAGACCTCTGCAATAGGTATAACATTACATTGCATCATTTATCTTCTTATTATCCATAGGGTAATGGGCAAGTAGAGGCAACAAATAAAACTCTAATCAAGATAATTAAGAAAACATGTGAGGATAACAAATTCATTGATTGACCAGAGAAACTCATTGAAGCTCTATGGGCCATCGTACTTTCATTCGCACTCCCACCGGATAAACTCTTTTCGCCCTTACTTATGGAATGGAGGCAGTAGTCCCTTATGAGATTCTCATACATTCTCTTAGAATACAATTGGATAAGGAGCTCTCTATTGATGAGCGACGTGAATCTCTCTTTGCACAATTGAAACTCTTAGATGAGAAGCGTCTGGCCACCGTTGAACATGCACGAATCTATCAAGATAAGCTCTCACGATTTTATCAAAAGAAAGTAATTGAGAGAAAATTTAAGGTTGGTGAAATGGTATTTAAAAGAATTGTTATAAAACCTGACGGACCTCGCTCAAAACTCCAACTCCACATGACCAAGCACATAGAAAACTATGGAACACACATAGTTTTGCTAAGTCCAGAAGAATCAACTATCACGATCCCAAACCGGGTCACATAACCACATCGGCCCACTAACATGCATAGGAATGACCCTCACATGGTCATGCAATGCCACACGAGAATAACCCTCCGTGGATAACTCAATATAGAGTCACATAGCATCATTCGAACACATAAAGCATTAGGCGTGCACTCACCATTTAGGGGAGTACAACCTCAAACCATGACACAAAACTCAATAGAGACTATGGCCTCAAGTCATAACATAAGCTCAATCATTACTGATCCCTAACAACTCATGCTCATACATAGGGTTCATCCACAAACTCAGTTACATGGACTGGCTTATGAACAATCATAGGGCCCACATCTCAAAATTGTACTTCGGGCAAACACTACCCATTTGAGGTAGAAATAGCCCAATTTTTATGGATTTTTAGGAATAAAATCTTAATTTAGATATTATAGGACAAAACACAAATTTGGACACAAAACGAACTGATTAGGCCCCCGGTTAGTGAGCCTAGACAAAACATTAGTCAACGGATAACTTGGTTAAACGTGTTTTGATCTAAGGCCGTGTGTTGATGTAGTCGTGGTTGGTAGAAGGGCCACATTAATCATAGATGTGGTTGGTCATTGGATTACGTTAATGACCATCTTCCAGATGAGCATGATGTCTGTACATGCCACATTTAGGATCCAGAACCTAAATGCAGTGTCGAGGTAGGCCGCGTTCACACTTTCGATTTGAACCTTCGCAAGCTAGTGCAAACTTGTTTGTTCCACGCCCCACTCATCTCGTACAAGGGGGAAAACAAAGGCAAACCCTTCCCTGGCCTCTGACACTCTGAGAGGACTCAATTAAACCAAGAAAAACCCTGCAAATAGGTGATTCCATCTCTCACCCCAAACGCGTCTAACCCATTCCAAAACACAATAGTCAGCCTCACCTCGGCCTCGAAACACAAGAGAAATGAGATGCAATCAAGGGGAAACCATGTCCCAACATCCAACATCTCAAGAACAAGCAATTGAACCAAAGAACACTGCCTAAATCAGCAGAAATCATCGCTCAACCCAAGGCATGCATTTCAAGCCCATCAGAAGAAAACCCGCTCTACCTCGCCCATATCCCCACAAATATACGGGAAATCAACACACAAGGGCTAGGGAATCCATCCCCTACCTCATATAGCATTTTACCACACCGAAGAAGCCGATTCCATGTGAAACCACCGCACTCCATTACATGAAATCCATGAAGCTCCACCACCATGCTCACTCTCATGCATGCCATACGCTACTTACATCATCTTCCACGTATCTCCATGCCTCTGTCGGGTGCCAAAGTGAAGGAGAGAAAGGAAGAGAGTGAGGGATGTAGGGGGGAGAGGAGGGGAGTGGGAGAGGAAGAGAGAAAACGTGGGGGAGAAAGAGAGGCACCCTAGGGTTAAAAAAACTAGTTGGGGTTTTCGATAAACCCTAAAAAGACCATAATTGTATATATGTCTAATATCTCATTAATTTTTAATCTCAAACTTTTCAATCAAATAAAAATATTTTTTCTTCAATTTCTGAACCAAACGATCTGAAACCTGTGGAGCCATTCTGAAACCAGTAAATACTTGGTCTAAAAATCAGAGTCATTACAACATTCCTATTTAAAGTAAGCCTATTGGGAATTCTTCATTGTTATCATTATGTTTACATGCTGTTCATCTGGTTATTTTTTGGCAGACTTGGAAAATGAGATGTGAGCATATTGAATATTGAATTAAACATTTAACTTTCTTTAACCTTGTGAAGGAGAATCTTCCTCTTTCTAAGAAATGTCCTGAGATGAAGACCCTAAATGAGGAATACTTTTCAAAGCTATGGATTAATATCCAATGATGCTTTTGTCATAGTTACTCTGAAAGGGCCATTTTTCTTGTTTCCAATTAGTGTAAATATGCTCATGAACAAATCTTTGTTGACAAAGACCTCTGTATTGATCTCTTCTTTCTAGTAGTTGTATTGAAGGAATATGACTCTTGTTGTAGAAAATGCTAGTTGTTGAAGTTATTTTTGTTGTCTAGGAGTTATTATAGGATGCCATTTGCAAGCTTCTTGTTGGTGCATGTGTTACATGTTTCTCGGTGGAGACCATTTCCTAAATGATGAATTTATCTGAAAGCTACGGGCTATTGCTCAGGTGTGGCTAATGTTGTAGTTACGCTGATAGGCTTCATATCTTAAGTTGACGAATGGGCAAGAATGTAGGAAAGAAATGCTATTCAAATATTTGTGTATGACGAAGCCATCTAGTCATCCATTTGGTTAGAGTGTGTCTACATGCTCCTTGATCCGTGTTTTTGACTGAGAATTGTAAGGTCGATAAATTGCAGATTATGTCATGATATTTTCTTTATCCCTCTATTTTGTTTCCTTCTATCTATGATTGGTGTTTGATGTCACGATGTTCGTTGTTAAAAATACTGCCACAATAACTCCACCCAGTTAAGTGCCTTGCGCACGTCGGGAACCCTTAACTCATTAGGCGGATGAAATGCTGCAAAAATGGCTAAAACTGGGGCGGCCGCCATGGGCACTCGCGAGCAACATGACCAATCTGACACACCAGAAAACACTCCAGCTTGGCCCCACCCACGGCCCATGGTCCGCCTACGAGAAGCCTGCGACATCTTGAACACATTCCTAGCTGCTCACTCACACCAAGCCACAATGGTCAAACCACTAGATGCTAAAAAAGATACCACAAAGACCTACTCCTCCCGCTCTTGGTGTCTCCTTCCAGCCCCACTCCTTATGAACAACCTAGCCATCCGACCAAACCTCGACCCTGAAGGGAAGGAACTCAAATCAGGAGACAGAAGAGACACCACTTGCCCACTTAATGGTCCACCATAACGAGGCGGGGCCTTACAACTGGAACTCCCCAACTGACAATTCTCATCCTCGGCACATTCCATAGACCGGAGCACCCATTTCACCGCAACACTCCACGATCTCGCAACATCAAGATCTGGCTGGCCTTCCAACGTCGATGGTGAAACTATCGAAACCCTCGCAAGAGACGTCCACGGCCACCATGTGACAAACTACCCTCGCTAGCCTCCTGACCACAACGCTGACTCCGCTATCGCACAAAAAATCAAAAAATGTTGGCATAAAACTCAGCCTGAAATGGCACACCCCGAGCCAGTACCTCCGAAGGAGAAGACTCTCCACTAGCTCCTCCCTACTCGGCTCCGCCCGAGCCCCCGCTGTCACTCCGACGAAAACCACAACCACCTTCACAGTGCCAAAGCTGTGCACTCGAGCTCCCACGCAAGAAACAAGGCAGAAGATTAATACAAAATCCTATGCCAGCTGTTGACTGTACTAGACTCTCTGGACTCATAATCACTAATTTATACACATAATCAGGAAAGTCAATACATTCAAATCTAGGAGATTGTTTAACAAAAGCATCCTCTTTTATTAAGCCATTTAAGAAAGCAGATTTTACATTCATCTGCTGGAGTTTTATTCCTAGGCTACAAGCAAAGGCTAGAAGTATTCTAATGGCTTCTAGTCTGGCTACAGGGACAAATGATTCTTCAAAGTCTACCCCAAATTTCTGATTGTATCCTTGTGCCACTAGCCTAGCCTTATTTCTGACTACTTTTCCCTGCTCATCAGTTTTATTTCTAAAAACCCATTTAGTACCTATAATAGAGCCATGTGAGGGTTTAGGAACTAGGTGCCATATCTTGTTCCTCTCAAATTGATTCAATTCATCGTGCATGGCATTTATCCAATGCTCATACTTTAGGGCACTATCAATATTTTTGGGTTCTATATGTGAGACTAGAGCAAAAGAGTTCAGTTCATTTTCTATCCTGAAATGTGATCTAGTCCTAGGGGGTTCATTCAGATTACCAATCACATTCTCTAATGGATGATCTCTAAGAACTCTAATGTTGGTAAGCTGATTACCTGAATTTGCACGTACCTCCCCCTGAACTCCTGATCCTTCAATCTCACCTTCATTTGCTGGTTCTGCATTCTGCTCTTCTTTATTTTACAGAATCTCTCCTTCATCTTTATTCTTGCAGAAGTCAGTTTCAGGTTTATTAGATGTTTCATCAAACACAATATGTGGTGATTCCTCAACAGTTTGAGATTTAATATTGTAGATTCTGTAGGCTCTAGACGTTTCAGAATACCCCAGAAAAATTCTTGGTTCACTTTTAGCTTCAAATTTATCAAGGTCTCTTTTAGAGTTAACATGGATAAAACACTTAGATCCAAAGACCTTGAAATGAGCTAATGAAGGTTTCTTACCTTTTTAATATTTCATAATGAGTCTTTTGAGTAGAAGGCCTTACCCAAGCTCTATTGATAATGTAACAAGAGGTGTTTACTGCCTCAGCCAAAAATCTTCTAGGCAAGTTATCCTCAACTAGCATTGTCCGAGCCATCTCCACCAATGTTCTATTCCTTCTTTCAACCACTCCATTCTGTTGTGGAGTTCTTGGTGAAGAGAATCTGTGATTTATTCCATTGTCCCTATAAAAATCATCAAACTATGAGTTCTCAAACTCACCACCATGATCAGACAGAATATTAGATATAGATTGCTCACCATTCTGTTGTATTCTGTTGAAGAATGCCTAAAACTCTTCAAAGGCATCATTTTTGTGAGTCAAGAAGAATACCCAAGTAAATCTAGAAAAGTCATCTACTGAAATAAATCCATATCTTCTACCAGATAACTAGCTGATCTAGTGGGTCCAAATAGATCCATATGAATCAGCTCAAAAGGTTTAGAAGACATGTTCTGTAGCAACCTGGGATCCGAGTACCGGAAAGGAACCGGCGCGACTCGAATCTCGGCCCGCCTCCCACGTGTCCGGAGACTCAGAAGGGAAGAAAAGATGGTGTGAGGGCATGTAAGAAGCTAAAGCGACTGCAGAAATAGCACAATATACGATGAAATAAATATGTAGAAACTAAATAAATAAACTGCTACAAGGTCTAGTACATCTCATGTCTAAAATAAAGTACAGTCAACTGAAAGAAAGTATAAATACAAGGGAAAAGTACAAGTACACGGGGCATACCACGGCTCTGACAACTGGCACTAACCTTCGGCATCGCCGAGTCACCCACGGGTTCGGGGTGAGCGTCGGGTGAGTCGGCCGCCAAATACGGCCCGTTTGAGTTGGGAACCGTGCTTGCTAGTAGGTCTAAGGTTGTGTCACATCAGTGAGGTGCCGTCACTGTCACAAGTGGTCAAAGGGATCGCTGTCAACCAAAGGAGAGTGAGGTGAATTCACCGTCGTAGGTGGTCGAGGAGATTGCCGTTGTGAGATTCCACCATTGGAACCCTAGCAAGAGGAGTGGAAGGAGAGCGAGGTGGAGATGGGAGATGTGGCAGGAGGCCACCAAGCGCTGAGCGTTGAGTGCCTTCGCGATAGTCGATGGGCATTTGCTCACCCTGAAAGGAGGAATATTATGGGTCCCCAAAAACTGGATCCGATAGGAGGGATTTCAAATCAAAAAATGTTGCCCCAGATCCATACAAATGCCCCATTTCAAATCAAACGAGCTGCTCCGAATCTGAAAGTTTTTTCGTATTCGAATCGAGTTTTTGGATATGACATATCCGTTGACACCCCTAATCACCTACAAACAATCACGATTCTCTTAGTAGTAGAAACACAATTTCATGGTAGGGTGAGGCATAAAATTACACAATTAATGAAAGAAAGTACTATATCATCCATCATTTGGCTGTATGATAGATCAATGACATGATGACTCTTCAAAACAATCCCATTCCTCAATTCAAATATGGGGCCACTATATTGGACAAAAAATTTCATGGTAGTCAGAGTAAGACGAATCAGGATAATTACAGAAGCTATAAGAGGACAACTTACTCAATATCCCCTAAGGCACAATCAGCAATGAATTCATTCACAATCTTGTTATCTCTCGACTTCAACTGGCCTTTGCAAATCCAATCACTCTATAGGAGCTTTTTGATCGGGTCGGCTTCATCTCCCTACTACATTTATGCCAATATACCAATCTTAGATTCTATACTGTAAGAAGTAGGATCAATGTAAACTCACCTTCTTCTTCCCCCATACTATTTTCTTTACAGGTGCCCTTGGTCTCCTCACGAGATTCTCACCCCACTGATGAAGGGATTGAGAAAAGACACCTGGACGACGGTCACCATACCCATTGGTCGCCTCCACCTGAGCTTGGATATCGCCTTGCACATCCTCTTCAAGGGCTACCTCAGATGGCACAGTATCATCTGTACTTTGTTCAAGGGGCCTTAGAGGTGGGACATCGACGATAGTGTCCAACAAATTGTAACGGATACTTTGCTCAACATTTTCAGCCCCTTACACTTCCTCTCTAGCGACTTCCTAAGGTGGCACGACATCATCCATTAGCTGTTCGACGGGCCTAGGAGGTGCTGCATCAGCGGTAATATTTTCCAAACTAGGATGCATATGTTCCGCAACATTGTGAGCCCCTTCCACCCTAGTCCGAAAGAAGGCCCTCATTTTCTCAGGTAGTCACTGCTGGATCTTCAATGTAGCAGCAATATCCTATAGCACAAACATAGAGGGAGCTAATGAGGATGTCTCCTCATCACGGGGTCAGGTCATCATCTTACCACCGTACACCATGTCCCTTTCACTTGGCTCAACAAGGAGCTCTTCGATCACCTGTATTTCAAACCACATCACTTCGGTTATTCATTAATGTTGAATGACAAAGAAGAAGTTTTTAGTACTCATAATACCTATTGGCCTCGCAGGGATCCAATGGAGAATTTTAATTTCCTATCCGGACCAGACCAGCCCCCTGGTCTGGTCTGCCTGAACCCCCTCCAGGGGTGGTTCGTGTGGGCTGGAGAGAGAGGGTCCCCCACTCTTTATAAAATCTATTTTTTTACTAAATTGGGCACACTCTTAACTCAGTGTGACGTAAAAGGACAGAGGATATAGAGCTTTGACTGGTTAGTCATCCGCTCGTGCACATAGACCGAGGAGGTTGACCCACGTGCTTCCACGTGATCCCGAGACTTCATCCTTCCATGCATGGGTACATCGATTGATCCTTGCATGAGACTGGGAAAGACTGGGGGTGGAAGAATGGCCGTGGGGCCCTTGGACAGGGGGGCAGGGTGCGACCCCCAGGGAGTTCACCCTCCCTGGGGCACGGCCGCGCCCTGCAGTGAGCTCACCCCGGGGGCGAGCCGTGGCCGCAGGGTTGGCCCCGACAACTTCCTGAGGCTATTTGATGTTGTCCTTTAAAGGACGGGGTACTTCGAGATGTCAAGATTGGCCCGTGGGGACTTTGTTATTGTTGCATCGTAGCTGCTGCTCGCAAGGTGTTCGGGTAAATTCCCGACACACCTCGAGTTATTGAACGGGCTGAGTAACTGACTGAGGGGCCTTAGAATTGGCCTCGGGCTGAGGGTAGGATCTTGCATGAGTCTGGAGAAGGCGCTTCGGGCGTATGGGCCCTGCCTTGATGGTATATGCCGCATTGTAAGGCAAGTTGACATGGTAGCCCCGGGTTGCCCCAAGAGCTAAAAGTCCACGGCTCATCACCGCATGTCTGAGAGTCGGGGGTGGCCCCAACTTGCTGGAGGGTCATTGTAGAACCTGGTTAGTGTGTCAGAGCAGTGGGATGGCCCTCGATTTGCTGTAGGATGGCTAGGATATATGCGCCCCCGAGGTGTTCGGGAAAATTCCCAACACCCGTGTGTGGGCCGTGTATGTATACAACGGGTCTCGAAAGCCTATGGTTGACTTAGCTAGGTCTTCCTTTAACTTTGGAGGGCTGGAGGAAGGCATCTTAGGGGTAGGCCCCAGCCTTATGTTGGGTGCCACGTGGCATGGCCTGTATAGTCAGGGCGCCCTCGGGTTGGCCCGGGTGGCCGTGTAGAATGCGGGAAAAGTCCGCAACTGAGTGATCAGGGATAACCCCAATCGATTGCTGATGATGCCGTGGGTTATGGCTGACTCACTGGGACCCTTAGTTGGGCATGGTAAGCCATAGGAGGGGCCAGGTAGCCCATGCCTTAAAGGCGTTCGAGAAAATTCCTGAACCCTTATTTATTAGTATTTTACTGGAAAATTATCTGGGTACAACAACAGTGTTTGTAAGTGTTGAGATAGCCGATATCTGTGCAACAATCTATTTTAATTGAATGCAAATAGGTGATCCTTTAAAGAGTTGTGATAGTTGAAGTCCAACGACTATGTTGACTTGGGTGTGCCTATGTAAGCTTACATCTATGTCAACTGCTTCACGCAGATAGGCAATGTTAAGATAGACGATGGAACTATTCATGCACCTATGTGAGTTTTGAGTGTGCCTATATTTGCACCTATGTTGCTTTAAGATAGTGAACTAAGTGATCTTTGCATAAGAGAAATAGCTACACCTATGCAGTATTCTCACTCCTTTACTCCAACGCCTATCTGAGTTTATGTGCGACTAAGTTTTTCTTTAGCATCGCCTATATCACACTTAGACAAATTTTTATGTTGTTTTAAATTTTTCACCTTCTAATAGAATAGATGACAGATTTTGACACTTTAAAAGGTAGAAGAATTTACCTTATATTTCTATTTTTCTAGTAATGATCCTCTCACAAGAAGAAGAGTAGACAAGGCACCCTTCACTGTAGCGTCGGCTCTAGGACTTCGTATCCCAGGATGCGTCGACTCCAGATGATTTCAAGAAGTCGCGCCTTCAACACATCGACCGCACTTCTTCACCACATCGATTCCAAACATCTTCAGTGGCAGCTTCAAATGCACATCATAGAGTGTGTCGATGCAAGCATCAAATGGCATCGACGTAGGATCAGCTCCCGCTCCTGTCAATGGGCGAGACTTCTCAAATAGGTTGACATTGATTTCACAGTATATCGACACAAGACCCTTCATAGACATCGTTATAAACGCATCTTTCAAAGGCTGTGTCGATGCACCCTCTTGACTGCATCGACACCATGAAGGCTTAGCTCACAAATGGTACAAGCTAAAAGCTGGTTGCCTTGACCCTGTCCGCTCACAGCGTCGACTCAATGCTTCACCCCAGTTACCAGCAACTGTTGTTTACTGTGTCGATGCAATAGAGTCACTACGTCGACGCAACTAAGCTCGCAGATTAGCTAAGCCAAAGGAGTCGACCCCTGGTGTCGACCCCTTATTATCTGGGTTCTGTTTTGCCCAAACGGTGAGCAGTTCAATTGGCACAATGCTCAGGTGTTGACCCAAGGTGTCAACCCTTTCCAGAACAGACCAAAGGCGAAGCTAAGCTCACGTGAGCACCTTCTTTGGATCCATGGGAGCGACCAATAGCATACAATAGTTAGTTCGTGTTCTTGCAACTCGAATCAGTTGGTGCTCTACCAGATTTTAAACTAGGCCATCCAATCACATTTTTTTTTCAAGTCAATGGCTCACACTACAAATCTCGCGATTCAAGCTCTGGAGAAGGTTCCTAGGACAGAGAATTGTCCTTTTTATCATGAAATGGTCAGAATATCTTGTTGTGTGAAGGATCTGTCAGTTGACACTTTTGGGAGAAGTCACCTTTCATGGAAACCTTCTTTTTGCCATGAACCAATCAGAATGGGTCCCTGAAAAGTGCCAAGGATAGAGGACCGTACCTTTTTTGTCCTGGGCTAATGAGGAGGCGGATCTGGAAGAGCATCATGTCCAAGAGCATCATTTCTATTCCAACCAATCACAAGGTTGGATCTGAGAGGGAAAATTGTCTGCCCCCTTCCATCTATAAATACAAAGTCCTCTACTGAAGAAAATGTTGTTGCTACCACCACAGCTGCCTGGAGAAGAGAAGAACAGAAATAGAGAGGAAGAAGAAAGAGAGAGCCTGCCTGAAACCTCCTGTAGAGAGCCTTGAGAAGAAAAAATTCGAGAGAAAGAGAAGAGAATGAGAGGCTATAGCCCAGAGATCGGTTTCACCCAGTCTAGTCCCCGTTGAGGCCTGAGATCATAGTTAGTTTTTCCTTTTCCTTATGTGTTGTTTCAAGTTTCATTTCCTAGATCTTTTGTGTGTGCTTGTTGAGTTTCCTCAGTGATTTTTCCAGCACCCTGTTTCAGGGACCGGAGTGAGTGTGTGTTGGCTGCCATGCAATCGTGTGTATGTTGAGGAATGTTTCCTCGTGCAAGCTGTTAGACTGTGTGTGTGTGTGTGTGTGTGTGTGTGTGTGTGTGTGTGTGTGTGTGTGTGTGTGTGTGTGTGTGTGTGTGTGTGAAACACAGGAATGCATACTTAAAAGCAGCTGCCAGAGGTGATTTTGGTCAACATGGGAGTTATTGTCCTCACCTGATAGATAAAAGAGAGTGGTAAAGATTAGAAGTGGCTTTGCATAAAGAAGTAGTGTCTAGACCAAACTCAGATGAGTAAGGAAAAAAAAGAAAAGAGGTAAGGGCTAGAACTCCCTCATTAAGGTGTAGAAATCTTGATCACATGAAACGTCTACAGAAGGAAAGGAAGATTAAGGAAAAGAGTGAGGATTAAAGCCTCGAAAGTAGTGAGAGAAAGGGTAGATGCCCAGAGCAATTGAGGCAAGAGAAATCGGGTCGGACCCGAGGTCAAGAGGAATTAAAAGAAGGAATTCATAGATTGAGAGAGGTGGAGGATCCAGAGGGTCCAGAGGCAAAGGATGAGAATTATGGGGGCAAGAATCTGGAGGTTTCAAAGGAATAAAATGGTGAGCGATACGATGCCATAGGAAAAGGGACAAAAAAAGATGGTTCTAGAGGTCCTGGATGAAAAGGGAGATAAGGGACACTATGCCCTACAAAAAAAGAAGAATGAATCATAGGAAAGGAAACGGATTAAAAGGGAAGAAATTCGAGGGTTCCAGAGGAAGAGAGTATGAAGGGACACGATGCCCTAGGAAGATTGATAGAAAAAGGAAAGCAAAATTCGGAGGTTCCGAAGGAAGGAAATGAGAAGCGACGTGATGCCCGAAAAGGATAGGGGAATGAAATAAAGAATCTGGAGGTTTCGGAGGGAGAAAATAAGAGGGGGTGCGATGTCCAAGGTGGAGAGAAAAATCTAGAGGTTTAAAAAAAAGGGAAGATGAGGGTCTAGAGACATGCGAAAGATGAGTGAATGCCAATGCAAGTGCATGAAATGCAAAGATGAAGATCTCCCTCTCACCCAATGGGTGGCCCATAGAAAGAAGTTAATGGTTAATAAAAGTGTAGATGGAATAGAGTAGGGTGTCAACAGATCGGTGGAAGGCCCCTCATTATAAGATTGCCCGCCCTTCCATGGAAAATAACGTGCTTGGCCAGACACCTCAATGGGTGCAATTAACGCCCATAAGCTCTCATTTGATGAAGCCTCAAGAACTGTATAATCCAAAATGAGTGACAACTCTTTTGGCATATAATCAATGTGAAAATTCAGGATCTCCGCTTGTGGAGTTGGAATCTTAGGATAAATGAGCTATGGCTTCTTCAAAAGTAACTCTCGTGAAAGGCGAGGAACATCAATGCGAGGGAGTTGAAACTTAGGCATGTGAAGCTTCATAATGCCAAGGGCTCTTGGAATGTTCGGGAGCACGGGCACTTATCCCTTGCATGAAAGTGTGGATGGAGAGGACATGAAGTTAAGGGCTTCTAGCAAAGGGTGCCCTGCCCTGAACATGGACTTCATCATCTCCTTAGCAGTAGAATGTGACATTAGAATACTTGAGGAGAACTCTTTCTCTTTGTTAGGGACTTGCACCATGACGGAACGAGGGATAATGAGAGCATCTGAAGTATCTTTCCCAATGAGCAAAGTGACCTTAATAATCTTAGTCTTTGGCCGGCATGGCATCAATTCTTGGCATTTTTGCTTAGTGAGCATCGACAAAGACTGTCACGCCCCGAGCGCGGAAGATTACTCGGATGCGTGACGCGTCTATATAGATCGTGTCATTAGAGTGATAAGTATGTTCGACATACATAATTTACAGAGTGTTGTCAATATTATAGAATTATATTTCAACCGTATGAGTTATAGCTTAGTGATGTATAGTAATTTTCAATTCCCTTATTAAAATGCGAAACACGTGGGGCTGCGTGACTTCGTGATATTTATGATTTTTGGCACGCCTAGATATTTCTCCTTCTTATTCGGAGGGACAGTCTCTCAGAAGGCCCGATATGACAGTTAATGGGCCGATAAAATTCTGACCTTTTGTCGACAGTCGTCTGTCCCCGCTCATTCACCCGACGCAACAGCTGCCGATACCGCTCCTTGGGAAACCACGTTGTACAATCATTATTCGGGACCCTCCGCCGCCGCCGCCGCCGCCGCCGCCGCCGCTCCAACTGCGTCGCGCGCCTTCTCTCTCCTACCTCGCTCTCCTCTCCCCTTCCTGGTCTTCCCGGGGGAGCGCTTGCCCTCTGTGCTCCGTCCGGCCACCATCTCGCTTGCCAGATCGGCGGCGATCTCTTCAGCAGCTGCCTGGCGCCGCCACCATTCGAATTCCAGGGGTTTCTCTACGCATCGGGGCCAAAGATTCCGCTCTTTTTTTAGGATTTCTGTTCGTTATCGTGGGTCTAATCTGCTTGGGAAAACTAAGGCCTCCATCTGCGTTTGATCGGATTCTCCACCTTTTGACTTGCCGACTGGCTTAGGGTTTCTTTCTTTAGCCCCTTTTTTCTTGTGTCGGATTTCTCTTGCTGATTTGTGTTCAATTCTGTTGAGGTTTGTCTCTCGGCTCTTCCACGACCACCGGCCGTTGGTGATGAGTTGGGGCACCTGTGTACGTGCTCATGCATGTTGCTGCGTTTGCGGACTTGGCGTTTATCGGATTATCTGCGAATACATTGTTTCCCACTTCCCAGCCGATATGATCTTCAGCTGCTTCCGCCTCCAGTCAATCTAATTCCTGAGGATCTCTTGTGTAAAACATTAGGCCGAGCTCAATAATTCTACTTCGTAGACTTAGCTGCGATTCCTGTTTTGGGCGTCTCTTGACTTGTTCTTCAAGTATCAAGGGTTCTTTAAGATTCTGGTTTCTAAGTAGCAGTAGGAATCCTGGGGAGTTGGCTGGTAAGTGCCCACTGCCCGACCCCAGATCTTGTCCCAGCTAGTTCTTCTACCCCCAGGCCCCGGTTGGTTATTTTGATCTCGGCGTTGAGATGGTTAGCTCTCAGGCGTTTGACAGTCCGCCACTACAGACTATGAAACCTTATGGTGTCACAAAACCAATCTCCGTCGCTGGCCCAACCGAAGCTGATATCCAGAGGACTGTAGATTTGGAAAAGGTTCATCCTGGGATATTCCTCTCCCCATTTCTTTGAAGTTACCTTTTGTTGGTCTTTGCAGACTCTGTACCTAACGGTGATCTCTGTTTCAAAGTTCCTAGTTGGAGCTGGGCTTTATGAGAGCCAAGAAGAATCAGTAAAGAGAGAAGAAGTTTTGGGGCAGATCGGTCAGGTAAACCGTCACTACTCTTGCTATCAGTGTACTGGTTCCATGTATAACCATCCATAAAAAATGAAACCCTGGCTTGTTTCATGTGTGTTATGTCACTTTGACTAAAACTTCACTGTCTGGTTGTTAATTGCCTAATATGATCAATGTCCGAAAAGGATACAAAGGTTTCCCTGTAAGCATTTGGCAATGTGGGATTTTTTGTAAACATAAATAAGAGGCGCATCTGATTACAACCATTTTCACCTGGGTGTGCTTGTTTCTCTTTTCTCTTCGCCTCTTGATTACTCTCTCTATTTCTTCGTTTCTATCCGTTCTCCCTCTCTATCTATTTTTTTCTATCTATTCTCCCTCTCTATCTATTTTTTTTCTATCTGTTCTCCCTCTCTATCTATTTTTTTATCAATTGATGGTGAACGCTCATTTTTACAGACCGATTGGGAGCGGGGAGTCGGTGCCATCGTCACCGACTCGCTGCCCCCCCTTTTTCTGTTGCACCACCGAATCACTCGCGAAGCTGCCGCCGACTCAAGAGCAGGGAGGCTTGATCGCCACTGATTCAATTTTCACTGAATCACCCGCGAAGGAGCCACCGAGTCAACGGGTTGAAGCGCTGTTGAATTGCCCTTTCAAGGCGCCACCAATTCAGTGAGGGGCATTTCCATAGTTTTTCCATTTTGTCCCGAATTAGACCCGGTGAGAGCTTGTAGTCCAGAGTAACCCTGGGGTTGATTCAGTGGCCTTGAAATGTGCTTCAAAGCCCTGATTTGAGGTTTCCGATGATTTTCGACATGTGCCGAACCTGTACCAGTTTTCTCTGGTTTTTCCCTAATTTAGCCTTCGGCACTGTGATTAGTGCTGTCAAGCTTACTTTAGAGCCACGTGGGGCTTCTTCATTGAGTGGTCTATCCCTCGAAGCATTTTCACCTTGACTGGACATCTTTTTGGCCATTTACGGACTGTTCCGACATTCCACGTGTGTTTAGCAGACTTCTTAGGTTTTTCGCCGATATCACCTTCGGCACTAGATATCGTGCTTTTGGGCTTGATTTGCGCTTGTATGAAGTGTCTTCATTGAGTGGGCAACCACTGTGAAAGTTTTCATACCTACGGGACAACTTTTCAGTCACTTACCGACCACTTCGGCATTCCGGGCGCCCTGATCGGGTCATCCGAGTTTTTCGCTGATTTAGCCTCTGACTCCATATTTTGAGGAACCAGGGGCATTTCTTTATCTCAAGAAGGCTTCTTTATCAGGTGGGAGACCACCTGGTACATTCTTGTCCTAGCTAGACGGGGTGTGGAGATATATCCAGTAAGATTTCTTCATCACCGGTTCATTGGCTCTGACTGTTATCCGGCCTTAGTGAGCTGTGGTAGATGTTTTTATCCCAAGATAATGAAATGTAGAGTCCCGAGGACTTCTTATGAGGTGAGCTGGGGCTTCCGTAGTTCGAGTGGACTCATCTTTGACCTTCAGGTGACTCCTTGGGGTACACAATTATTACCCAGTTATATTTTAGGTGTCAACAGTGATTCACCGAGTAGTGGGGTTTCCTCAGAGTTCAAGGTATTGTGTGGTTTGCATGTAGTTTAGCTGTGCTTGCCTTCCTTCTGCTTGTCACCTATTGTCACTATCGTTGTTACTTGTTGTCGTTGCTTCTCGTTGTGCAATGAGGATCCGTAGGACCCCTACTAAGTCGATGAGACTAGGCTCACCCTTTTTTCTTTTTGGTGGAAGTTTGGGCGCTCAGTAAGGTGCCAGAGGTGGTTCTTAGTCGCCATCCTGGCAAAATCAAGGTATGCCCTTGACAAGGAACTTTCTTTTCTATCATACTATACTTGGACTCTGGACTGTTAATTATGTAATTGTGTTAATCATTGTCTCTGAATACATTTAACTTCTATAATAAATGTAAATTTTAAATTTAGCACTTTAATTTTTGTAGTTATTTCAGATTCTTGTGTACACCCACATCCACAATCACCCTTTTTCTTGTTATTTTCGAGGCTTTAGTCTACCTTGATCTCAGCTGATCCTTGTTCATTCTATATTTGGTTCCTTGTTATCAGGGTCCCTATGCCTTAATGAAGGAGTTCTAGCCCTCGCCTCTCTTCCTTTTTATCCCTTCTTCGTCCAGTATGATGTCTGTCACTCTTCTGTGTCAAGAAATCCAATCCTTTGCTCTCCTTTCATCTTTTATCCTAACAAGCAAGGAAGACAATGCTCGCGCTCCTCAAAGTTTGATGATTAAAATCACTTCAGGATGTCAGCTTCCACGTCGTGGATTTGCAAAGGTATATTTATTTTGTGCAAGAACATGTTATCATTGCTATTACTCAGTTATTTTTGCATGCATTTATAAGTATCGATTCCTCGATATGAATGAGTGACTTTAGACTTTAGTTAGTTTGCTTAGTCAATGAGTTTCCTTCTGTAGCATCTTAGGCTAGTGATAGCTCCGCATTGGGAGTCCAGTTCCCTCCCCGATCGTTAAGGGTGACCTTTGGGCATGGGTTCTACACATACTACACGGCAAGCCATATCTGATATCCTCTCGAGCACATCGTTGCTACTTTGGCCATATCTAGGTATGCACAAAGGCCTTTTCTCTTCTCTGCTCGGCTAAGTGCAGGGGCAAGAGATTGATGGATAAAATAACTAACCTAGGCATTCCCCAATACGGGAGAGGTCTCAAATAGGGGCAGTCTTGACCCTCGAAAAATAAGCTTTCATGTTTTATCTAGCCAATAATGGCTATCAAATCAAAATCAGACATGTCGATCAAAAGTAAAATTATAAATAAAAGACATGGCAAGAGTGGCAAAGCCCCACAGAAAAAACTCTGGTCGTATGCGTGCCTAAGGGTCCTAAAAATTGAAAGACTCAAAGCCTCGGTGCAACAGACCTACTCTTTGAGGAGTAGTGCCCTGGAAGGAACTCTAATCCCTATATCTCCCATCCTGTACAAAGCTTATCCCTCATTTTTCTTCTGTTTCTCCCTCTTAGGCTGTACTGAATCCTGGGTATGGCCCTAGTAGGGGCACCGTTCTTTAGAGACGGTTGGTTATGGTAACCCACTCCCAAGAAACTCCTTAATGAGAGGGGGAGGAACGATAATCCCTGACCAATAGTTTGAACCCATCCTTTTTTTTTTTTTATATAAACTCAGTCATCTAGTAAGCCAAGGGAGAGCGCACCCCCGGTCCAGAGGACGGGAATGTTCTCACTCCACCACAGCTACTAGATGCTGTATTTTATTGAACTTCCAAAAGATTACATCATCAGAAGAGGCATACCTCTTATATACAAGTATGTAAAGATCTATCAACTATATTTAAATTGACAATACAAGAGAGCCAATGCCTCGATTACAAAAAGTAACTATTCATGACCATTGCCGCCTAACTCGGAAATTGGGAACTCCTCTTGCATCCGCCACTGCATATCCTCTAGCCAGATCTGGAAGTTCACGAATGGAGTGAAAGCAAAAATTTCTCTTCATCAGGATAGCATGGTTGGCTAAAGCATCTGCCAATTGATTTGCCTCTCTATAAGTGTGATTTAGAACACTCCGAGTTGTGTTGAAAAGCTGTAGAATTTGGCTCCACCAAGGAAGAAGGGTCCATGGAGGTCTGTCTTTGTACTTCAACATACCAATTAAAGTGAGCGAGTCAGAATAAATGACAGACAAAGGAATTTTATGAATAAAAGCCAACCGTAGACCATCCAGTAAAGCTCGTCCTTCTGCAGTCATATTTGTGCCATTTTCATAAAAATGTGAGAAACCAACTATCAGTTGGCCATTCTGGTCTCTTATACAACCCCCACCTCCAGAAGGACCGGGATTTCCTTTACATGCACCATCTACATTTAAAATGAACCCTGCTGCCGGAGCAAACCAAGAGATCACAGAAAATGCAATCTTAGCAGTTTTGACATTAAAACCATAACCCCGCAGGATGCCTTTAAACTTCATAGAAACACCATATTTAAACCTTTTTCTGCCCAATATATATGAGACCTCAAAACATATATTTTCTGCAACTTTAGTAAACACAGGGAGGCAACCTTCATTGCGTACGATGCACCTATATTTCCACACTTCCCATACAATCAAGGTTGAAACCAATAGCCTGGTAAAGTATTTAGGCTTACCCATAATCGAAGAGTCAATAATAAGACCCATTCTGCTATGAATTTGAACATCAGCCAAGCACCTTGTACTAAATAAGCATTTAAATCTACTCCACAGAAATCTGGCAATATCACTGTGAATGAATAAATGATCCAGTTCTTCAACCTCATGAGTTGAAGTGCAACAGCAGCATTTAGAAGCTATAGGAATTCCACAGTTTTGCACTCTCACATCAACTGGGACTGCCTGATGAATTAATTTCCAGCAGAAGAGGGATGCTCTCGGAGACAGGTCTTGATGCCACAGATTCTGTAGATTAGAATTGGAACCTTCATCTACTCTAAGGTTTTTATACGCTGACTTCACACTGAAACACCCATCATTAGAATATCTCCACACTAAGACATCCTCACCAATCTGCAAGGAGAAGTCCCGCAGTTGCTGTTTCAGCCACTGGTCCTCCATCATCCCCCAGGCAGGATGGTGGAAGTCAGTTAAAACCTCTTTGACAGAGAAATCCATAAGGCTAGGAAAACTGTTAGGAAACAAAAGATACCCAATAGAGGAGCACTTAAACCAGCAGTCCTTGAAAAAATTTGTCTTCATTCCGTCCTTAACCACCATTCTACATCCAGCTAGAAACTGTCTGCGGGCTTTTTCATAGTCATTCCTTCTTACACCAGCAGGAAAAGGTCTTGAACAATTAAGAATATGCTGGTTCTTGAGGTATTTGCTGTTAATATATGTCGCCCATAGAGACTTCCCTTGAACAGCATTCCATATAATTTTAACAAAGAAACATTGCTGGGTATCAATTAGATCACGTATTCCCACACCCCCTGAAATGGTCGGACAACACATCTTCTCCCAGGACACCCAATGCTTCCTGTGCATTGTGTCCAGACCCTGCCAGAAGAAATTAGAACAAATTCTCCCTATATGCTTTATGACAGTGTAAGGTATAGAGATTGCTGAAACTGTATAGATTGGAATGGCAGATAGGACAGATTTGATCAAAACTAACCTACCAGCCTGAGATAAAAACCTGCTTTGCCAGCCAGTCAGTTTGGCATTAACTCTATCAATCAAGTACTTGAAGTGTGGTACCTTGACTCTGCCTTTAAATAGAGGAATACCAAGGTACGTCAAACATCCACTATGATGCTGAAAACCAGAAATTTGTGACATTCTTACAATAGCCCTCCGAGGCATGTGTTTAGCAGCAATAAACTTACTTTTATGGGCATTGATTCTTTGCCCCGAAGAAGCTTCATATCTCCCCAAAAAAAGAAGTAACTGCTTTATAGAAGAAGTACCTCCATTTATGAAGATCAGGGAGTCATCAGCATAAAGCAGGTGAGAAACCTGCTGCACCCCACGGGGAAGATGATAGTATTTGCAAAGTCCAACTGCAAAGAGATGTTTTAAACCCCTACTCAAGACTTCCTCAGCAATAATAAACAGGGCCGGAGCAAGTGGATCCCCTTGCCTGAGACCTCTTGTGGATTTGAAAAAGCCATGGGCTTGCCCATTAAAGGAAACAGAAAACCAGCAATTAGAGATCAGCTGTGCAATCATTGAAGAAAAACTGCTGCAAAAACCAAATTTCAGGAGGGCCATCTTGAGGAAATCCCACTCAATCCGATCATACGCTTTAGCCATATCAAGTTGCAAGATCATATTATGGCCCCTCACAGGTCTATCTAGCTCTATCAGTAACTCCTTAGCTAACAAAAAATTATCTGCCAAGCTTCTACCACTAACAAAGCCACTTTGTTCTTGAGATATCAGCATAGGGAGAAAGGGCCTCAATCTATCACATATGACCTTCGACACAATTTTATAGGTGAAATTACAGAGACTTATTGGCCGGAAGTCTGCATAGGAAATGGGATTTTTAATCTTGGGGACTAAACTGATAATGGTTGAAGTAACCCCCTTTGGCAAACCCCACCCCTGAAAGAAGCCTTGTACAGCTAGAACCACCTCCTCACCAACAATATCCCAACAATGCTGAAAAAAACCCCCAGTGTATCCATCAGGCCCTGGGAACCAATTGTGCAAGTCTTGAGGATGGTAGATGGGGATGACAAAAATGACATGGGATACCTATATGAAGCTATAGATAGGGCCAAAGAAAGAATTCAAAAAAAGTTCTCAAACACATATCAGAGATGGTGGGACATCATTGATAGTAGGTGGGAAGGTGCATTGCACCATTAGCTGCTTGCAGCTCGTAATATGTACACACACTTATTACATTTTACAATAACTGAACAAGTTAAGATCTCTAATTCTTGTGATTGTGGTGTAATAGGTGCAATATATTTCTTAAACTCTCGTTACCAATATAGTGCAAGATTTCATGCAGATGATAAGGTTATGCAAGGGTAGTTAAATGTCATTCGCCGTATGTCGAGAAATGAGCACATGATATTTGAAGCAGAGAACCAATTCGATGAGTTCAAGTTGAAAATGGGAGTTTTTGGCCTATAAGAGCTTCAAACTACTGTTATGAAGTATAGTCCAGATATGAGCATATTACGAGATAACTTTTTACTTTGTTACACTAATTTCATTTATGATAGTTGATTGGTGGGCAACTGTGAGATGAAGAAGTATAGACATGAATGCATTAGCAGATATTGTTATTCGGGTTCTTAACCAGATTACAGCTGCTAGTGAATGTGAAAGGAACTGGAGTGTCTTTAGTCTTAGGCACACCAAGTTGAGGAATAGGTTGAAGGGTCAAAGGTTGGAGAAGTTGGTCTTCTGCCACTACAACATGAGACTCAGAATGACTAATCAACAAAGACAACAAAGGATATTGCAAAAGAGGGCAACTGACATTGAGAGGGTAGAAGAAGAAAGGGTTGCTAATGAGGGATAAATTGATTTGGATGAATTACTTGATGAGCAACATCCCTTGAGTGCATGGGTTAAGGCAAAAGCCCTTTAGATGAACCTATATTTGACCCCTCATATTGCACTTCGGCAGAGGGAGAGTTGGATGATGTTGAGCTTTATAGGGAAGAGAATGATGAGAAGGAAGTACTTGATGAACCTCGGTCTGATGTTCAGCCACCAAGGATGCCTGAGTCTCCTGTTCCATCCAGAACTCCAGAAAAGCAAAAGCAAAAACAATCAGAAAAGGGGCCAAGCCAAGTCTATAAAAGAAAGTTAAGCACACGACATCGAGATGAGAGTCAACCAAAATCACCTCGTGTGAGTGGTCAATCATTTCGTAGGTGAGAAGATGAATCAGATGATGATGAAAGATGCACAGAACCAGTACAGTTTGAAGGAGGTGGTCCAACTTTTTGGGGAATTCATGCTGCTCGGCAAGAACAAGATGATCACAGTTATGATACTTATGGAGGTCTTCAGCATTGGGACACTAGGGGTTGGGGTTGGGGTACCATGGAGGGAGCTCACACTCTCACTGGGACACTTGGCCGCAAGATTATAGCACAAAAGCGCAAGACTCTTGGAGACGCATTGCACAAACACAAGACCAATCTCATTATCTAGGTCATTCTTATATTTCCATATCTCTTCTTAAACTCTTTTACTTTTAATCCAATCAGTGGTACTACTCACTTTCAAAAAAAAATTATGCAGGCTATTCTTCTCATTGGGAGCCTTAAGGTCAGCAGAATCAGCCCACTAGAGATGAAGTTGGAGAATCGAGTACCTTCTTAGGCCAATGGAATGAAATGGCCAATGCATTATTTAGTCATGGATATGCACCACCAAGGGACAAAGACGCAAAACTATCATAAAACCCTCATTGAATTAGCAGCACAACATATCATTCAACATCTTTTAAGATACGCTAACGAACGGGCCTTGCACTAACAGTGACAAATGGGTACCTAAGGCTGAAAAATAGAAGATAAATGTGACAAATGGTTGATGAGTGTGTGAGACGTGAAGAGAAGAAGAAGGATTGATTCTGAAGGAAGTTTGACTCAGAGTCAATGCTACAATAGTCAAGGTTGACTGGTGAAACTCAACATCAGAAAAAGGAGATGTCAGTCAAGCTCAATCTCTGTTGACCAAGTCATGAAGACTCTAGTCAAAGGTCATTGGTCAACTATGTCAGCTACAAGATCTAGTCAAGGTCAAAGGTCAGCCAAAGATCAAACAAGTCAAGCCCAAAACCATTCGTCTGCTGAAGAAGCCTAACGATGACAAATAGTCACATAAAGGTGACAAATAAGAGGTTAAGGGTGAAAATTAGATTATGGCAACGGCTGAGGCTAAAGTGGAAACAAGCTACGGTGACGGCTCCAGTTTTCACAAGTGTGACAAAAGGCAAGGCAACGGTGACAAATGCCAGATAAGAGTGACAAATAGATCGTAAGGGTGAAAAATAGGTTACTAAGGCTGAAAAATGGGCAATAGGGCTAGGAGTTTTGAAGCGCTAGAAGAAACATCGACTCTGTCAAGCTATGGAGTCGACTCCATGAACAAGAAATCTCACATAACAGAAGGCAGACTTTAGCTACGGAATAAGGGTGAAAATACATGGGTAAGGCTGACAAATAGGCTGCTAAAGGTGTAAAATGTCTATTAATTCTGACAAAGGGATCTGTTCGTGGAAAGCACATGAGAAGCTCATGCGAACCGTGTGTTCGCATCTGCCGCATGCCCAAGAGGATAAAAAGGCCAATCATTGACACGTCATCCGAGTTGCTATGTCAGAGAATATTTTCTTCTCTAGGACACGTGGATCAATGGAAAAATAGGAAAATCATTTTCTCTTATCCAAATCATTTTTGGAGCAGCTATTTGTATATAAGAAAGGGTGCTTGAAGAAGAAGAAAGTTGCAGGAGAAGTGTTCTGCTGAAGAGGGCTATGAAGTCAGAAGGGAAAAGTGAGCTCGTAAGAAGAGTGAAAGCTTGTGAGAAGAAGAAGAGAAAAATAAGAGAGAGCCAGAGAAGAAGAGTGTGCAGTCGAAGTGGTTTTTTTGTTGTATTGGTCTTTGTATCAAATCCAGACCATCGTGCACATCTGGTGCTATATCTTTTATTTTCTTCTTTTGGGTTTTATTTTATGGTTCTCATTTTCCTTTGTTTTGTTCATCAAGCTGTATGTCAGGGGAGCAAGCTATGAGGCTCAATGTGTAAGAGGATCTGTTCCTCTAAAGCAAGCTGTGAAGCTTAGCAAGAAGCAAGCTGTGAGGCTTTGCGGTGTAAGCAAGTTGCGATGCTCAGCGGTTCATGCTGTTAGTTAGCGGAAGCCTCACTCTGTAGAGTGGGGGGTGGACATAAGTATGCTTGGTGCGACTGAACCACCAAAAAATCGTTTGTATTGTGTGGTTTGGCTGTGGTGTGATTCCCTTCTGGTGTGATTGCATTTGTTCTACATTCTTCACTTACAGGGCTATACACATTTTTTCAGCGTTGGTACATTGCCAAGTGCTTGTTGTTTTGCTTGTGCAATTTACTTTCACAGTTGCTTGCTTAGGTGCACTTCAATCATTTTAGTTCAGCTTAAACTTATATGATGCATCTTGAAGACTCTGCACGGACTTTAGTCCTGTGCAAAGGAAAATTTGCACAGATGCATGTGATGTATGAACTCAATAATGCAAGAATCAAAATACATACATCATCACTTTAGATCAATGTTGCCCATCATCAAAACAAGGTTGTTGGCCATCATCAAAACAAGCTTTACAACATGTCTTTGGGGTAAATACGCATATTTACCTCTTGTTTATTTTTTTCCAACGATCACCTGAATAGCGGTTGCGCAACAGACCATTTAATGATGGTGGTGGTCTATCCAGCGACCAATTTTCATGGCCGAGAGTCCTGCGTTGGCTGGTTTTTCTCTCTCTATCCATGGTCAAATAGAGGCCTTACTTGTAGCACCCCGGTAGAGTGTTAGATAAAATAACAAAAAATTAATAAGAAATTCTATGGAAAGTGCAGTAAGTAAAATTTCAACCAATTTATAAAAATGTAAGAAAATTATAATCATGTAGAGGACTGAAAATTTAGGCAATTTGTCTTCTATAGGGAGCCCTAGATAAAATTATAAGCCAGTCGAATTAAGAGAATTAGGGCTAAACCCACCTTTAACCCTATCGAACCTCGATCATTTAACCTCAGATCAGATCCAAACGAATGGCCTCGATGTGTAGATCCTTTCCCCTCTATTAGCCCTCCAAAACCCTAACCCTAGGAGAAGAATTTTGAGAAAAGGTGATGGTAGATTGGGTCAATGCGCGAATCGCGCGCGACCGAAGCTCGTGGACTCTATCCTCCCTAATAGATGCCTCTAGGGTTCAATTACTCCTATAAATTAGTCCATAGCCTGACCTAGAAACCCTTGGTTGCTGTGGCGGCCGACGAGGAGTGCGATCGAGGGAGAATTTTGGTGTGTTCTTGGGTGTTCTTTGCGCGTCTGGCCGGTGTCATCGTCCTCTTCTTCCTTCGTTTAAGGTAGGTTCTTGTAGACCAAACCCTAAGAAAAATACATGGTTGGAAGCATCTTCAAGCCCTCTTTCTTTTGATACCAAAAGCCCTAAATCTTGTTTAGTGTCATTAGAGTATTATGTGATTTAGTCAGAGCATGATAGAATTAGGGTTAACCATGTTATCCTTGTCTTAATGTTAGGATAGTAGGCCTAAAGTTTAAAATTTATCAATCCATGTTATGCATCTTTTCATTCTCTTTCTATTGGTGTGCATTTACCTAATTTTTATGCACTAGATCGTCTGAATTTAATGTTACAAGTGAACCCTGTAGGAGTTCACCGGACATCGGAATGGCGAACGGTTCACGATCCAATAGAGATCGCTTGTGAATCTAACGGCCCCGCGATAGACCGTATGGTCTAGGGCGGTGGTTGTCGTTTGACTGTTTATATTGTTTATTGTGTTAAGAACCCCGTGACTAGTAGCGGCCCAATGATAGACCACTTGGAAGATCCAGCGACTGTTCAACAGACTGCGTAAGGCATGTATGGTCTTTGGCATGGCCTGAACGGCCTAGAGACAGACCGTTAGGTCATGTTCAACGGCTATGTATAGACCGCGTACGCCACACAGAGTTGTTTATGCTATAGTTCAAGCATGTTTTGTCCAATTATGCATGTAAGTAGGTTTTGCAACCCTCAAAAATTTTAATTGGAACATATGGAACTATTAATGTAAATCTTGATTGGATTATCCTTGCTCTTCCTTTCCAAGCATGTACTCCTTCATTCTGAAAAGCCGTATGAATTCTATCATGCTCTGCTATCCATATTTGATTGTATCCGGATGACTCGTCCATGAATGATAATGCCTCATGGCCAGTTGTGGCGTCTATCATGATTTTAGTGATAGGCACTGAAAAATCATCCTTTGGGCATGCCTTGTTTAGATCCCAAAAGTCCACACATATTCTGATCTGGCCATTCTTCTTCTTGATAGGCATAATGTTGGCCAGCCACGTGGTCCATTTGTTTTCTACCACAAAGTTGATATCTATAAGTTTGTCAACTTCCTTGCAAATCTGGCTTATCAATTCCGACCTCATCCGCTAGGGTGATTGCTTCAGCAGTTCTGCTTCGGGGTCGATAGTCAGCATATGTTGAGCGACCTCAGGGTTGAGGTCTGGCATCTCCTTGTAGTTCCAAGAGAATCAATCCCAGAACTCCTGGAGTAGTTGTATGTATCGCTCCCCTTCTTTTGGGAGTAGGAGGGCACTGAAGAAGGTTGGCCTATGCTTGTCTTCTATGCCAAGATTTACTTCGATCAACTCATCAATGGTGGCTTGGCCACCATCTTCTCTCTCCAGGGGAGCTGATTGCAAATCGATGAAGCCTTTCTCATCTTCTTCAGGTTCGAAGACATTATAAGTGTCTCCTTGCCTTATCTTGTTGTAAGGTGGGGCATCGCCAGCTTCTCTCTCTGGCACTTGAGTCGGCATTGTGGTTGGCAGTGCAACTTCCAGGTAGCTTGAATGTTTGCCCATGGATGGATCACCCCTAGGGGTAGTAGGGAGCTCTTCAGCCTCTTGCCCCCGTGGAGCACTATCAGAGGTAATGGATTCCTAGCATTTTTAGGCGACATCGGCCCATGGCCCTTCATGTATCGTTGTGTGGGGATTCGAGGTATCTCCAAGCATAGAGAGCTGCAGGATTTCTTCACGATCTTCCTGATAATCATCGTAGACAACCTCTTCGGGGCCTCACCCATGAGGGCGAGGAGGGAGACCATATATGCTACATAGCATCTTTCATTAGCTGGGCTGACGCCCTCTGTGATTAAGGAAGCGGAGCTACATGCTTCCTCTTTTGAGATCGACCTTTGTGGTCCAAACAGCTATTTTTTTGTTTGAGGATTACTTTGCTTGGCCTCTGAAGTATCTTCGAGGGCCCGATAATGGACCAAGATCACGTAGACTCCCCTTTTATAAACGCCCGGTTCATGTGGGCATGGTGGGTTTACTTCATATTCTCCCATCTGTAGTTCGCCCTTCTTGATCAAGTCTTGAGTGATATCCTTGAAGACATAACAATCTTCAATAGGATGCCCCATTAACCGATGATAGGGGCAGAATCAGGGGTCATCACCTTTTCTGGCATCCTCTGGCCCCTTGGGCTCTGGCAGAGTAATCTTGCCATAGTGGCAAGCCCATTCAAAAATCACCCGAGTTTTATCCCTCGGGAAGGAATCAGGCTTATTAATCTTCCCTTGCAACGAGGGGATTTGTTCCTCTAGCTGACTGGTTAAATGACCGGCTGCCTCCTTTGCCTTCCTCCTCAAGTGCTCGAAGGCACTGAAGTTGATGCCTGAAGATTGGTTCTCTCATTCTGCCGTGGCAACGGCTGGGTGGTGCTTCGACAACTAGGCGTCAATATCGGCTGCCTTTATACTTAAGTGATCAAAGGACCAAAATTTGATGCCAACTATCCTTTGGAAAATTTCTTCTTTTAGACATCATTTCTTGGGGTCGACCCTCGTGGGGCCTTTCCAGAAGTAAAATACCCAAAGCCAAGCCCAAACCCCTCAATTCTTTGATAATGGGGCCTACAATTCATTTATTACCCAAGAGGAGCCCAAACGTCTCAAGATTTTCTCACTCCTTATGATTCATTTCCATCTACATTCACTTCTGGATGGGAAGGCCAACCAAATGCCTCTTGGGAATCTTACCAAGGCCCACCTCAAAGTCCTCTGGACCAAATTTTTTCAAATTAGGCTTAATACCCAAATGGTTCTTATGATCAAGCCCAATATGGAGGACAATCCATATACTCTCTACCACCTCACTATCAGACTGATCACCCTTCAAATTCTTATCCATCACAGTCTGACTCTCACACCATGTATCAATCTCCTCCATGCTCGGATTTCAACAAGGAGGATAATTTTTAAAAAAATTACCAACTCATCATGGCTCAAATCATTCCATCCAGGCCTGATTAGACCAACTTTCTGAAAATCTCAAGGGAATGGAAAGGGACCAACCATCTAGTTACTCCATTGCAATTCTTGAATACCAATTTCCTAATTTCGACTCATATGCAAACCTATATACTCAACCCATGATTTCTCAAACCCAAAGCATTGTCAACCCTGATAAGAAGTATCATGAAGACGTAGAGGAAGCTAGAGAAGAACCACCCCAAGAGCCCAAGCCCAATGCCACCTTCAAAAAGGGCTATGGGGAGTATGATAAGCCTAGGTTGGGGGGAGAGGAAAAGGAAGTGGATGTGCTTGTTAATGATCAAATCTCTATAACTTCCCTTCCCGTATTTGAGGAGTCCTTATTCCAAGTGAAGGACAAGGAAGATGAAATGGTGGAGAAAGAATTGAGTGTATACATGGACCTTTCTTTTTTGGTAAAGGAGAAGCTGGATCTCCCGCTTGAAATCCCCTCTGACTAGGCATCTCATGATTTTGGGGAGGAAGTCAATTTTCTACCTGTTCCTGACCTCGGCACCTCCATTCACATCCCTGATATCTTGCAACTAGCCGATCAGTCGATTCCGCTTGAGCCTCATGATCATCCGTGTGTTGAGGAGCATGTCTATTTCAGTCTCGACCCTCCTTGTCTCCTAGACACTAGCCCTTTGGTGGAACCCTTTGGAATGCCTCCCACTCCTACTCTTTCTCACCTCAACATTATGCTTGAAAATTTTGAAATTGAGGTCGAAGAAAAATATGCGAGGAATGAAAAGGTCAACATTAACACATATAATATTTTTAAAGACCTTAATTATGAGGAGGAATATTTCATAATCAAAGATATGATCCTTAACAATGTCCCTCCTCTATTCTCTAGCTAGGGCCTCCCCTAGCATAACTCTAGCCCACATGTGCATGCGTACCATCTTGTCCTTCAGTGGCATAAGGGTTGGAATTTCAAGGAGGATGAGATCACTAGGTGGCTAATTATGAAATCAACTTGTTAGTTATTAGGCCACGTTACGTCTTGCTGAAGACGTTAAACTTCGCGCTTGTTGGGAGGCAACCCAATGTTTCATCTTTAATGTTTCAATAAGTCATTTTTATTTCTTGTGCTTGTAGGAGTCAATGTAGCACCAGGAGGATGTTCGGCAAGAACCACATCTGCCCGCCTCAGGTTGTACCTTTCCTTCATTCATGTGCACATTGTTCTTTTCACATATTATTCAAATCATCGAAGATAATGTTATTTAAGTTGGGTGAAATTTAGAATAAATGGTGCGATGCACCAATGATCCTTAGCCTCAGGTACAGCCCAATGAACAGGACATTCATGATACCTAGGGAACCATAACATGAGATGAGGCTTCGAAGGATTATTCCAATGGATCCCAAGTTCATAGTACGTAGGACGTCACCTGATGAAGGTCAAGAGACTGTCTTTATGTTTAATTTGTGAAGGGTGTGGTAGTAACCCAGTGTAGGTTAGCCAGCCAACCTCGAAGTTTCTTGCGTGGTAGTTGTAGAGGCTTGTGTTTATGAAAGGTCAAGCATGGCCTATGGTAGAAAACGGGCCGAAGTGGCCCACTCTTTGGATCCCGAGCGGGGACTGATGATCATAGATATTGAGCGGTGATCGATGACCATGGATCCCGAGTGAAGATCGATGACCGTGTGATGATACTACGCCTCTTTTTAGCTGTTTGGATGGAGTGACGCCTCACACTAGTTCATTTTCCCATTATGACTGTGTATCCCTTCAGAGTAGGGGTTGAGTATGTTTGCCTAAATATGACTGTGGGGAACAGGTCAGGACCCCAAGCAGCCCTTATGACCATGGAGTCCAGGGTCCGGTCTTGGGCTTACTGACCTTAGGACAGTGAGTAGAGCCTTGCTTGTGTGCACACATGTCAAATCCTCGACACCGCGGTTCTATAAACTGTGCGACCTAACTAGTCCTACACTCACCTGCCTTTCAAGACGGCCGATGTCACATGAGGGTTGACAAGCTGAGGCCTGGTTGAGTAGACTTGACGGCAACTCCACCAAGGCAATAACCATACAACTGTGACTAGTGGGTAGGAGACCCTGTCGCTTCTGGGAATTTTACGTTGGGCTGCTACGATGTTAACAAATGAAAAGCCGACCACCAATGACATTGGTGAGAATAAGCCCAGTCGGGGTGGACTGGTAGAGTTCAGATGGAACCCTAAACCTAATAAAATGCCAGTGCGGGTTGACTAACTCGGTAACCCAGTTCTAATCTTCCGTTTTGCCCTTGTCTTGTTTGATTTCTTTCTATAGATATGTGTTTAATGTTGAAGTATTTTACAAGCTCTGTCAGAAGGCTAAAGGAAGCCTTGTATCTTGAAATGAATGTTTAGGTTATTCAGCATAGTCTGTTTCATGTCAACTAGAATTGGAGTTTTGAGCTTGGAAATGTCGACTCTGAGTCTCATGTAGTTGATAGCATATATTTCCGTTTGATAGTTGATAGCATATATTTCCGTTTGATTAATTAGAAGAGGCATGCTTAACTCAATTAGCAGTGTGAATTAGTAGTTGTACTTCCTACATCGTAGTCATGTACCTTGTGCTTTTTTTCTATTGACATGTTTCAGGAAGAACTCACACGCAACCTCTTCTTGCGTGCTGCAACTCATTACCACCTTCTCACTAGTTTTGTTTCCTTTGGGTGGCAAGGTTGCAAGACCTAGGATAGGGGATTGAATGTCAAAATTAGTCGAGGAGCAACTTCCACCTTAGTGGATAATCCGTATTAAGGTATTCTTCTTAAATTGGGGATATGCAAAAGTTGTATTTGGCTATGTACTGCTGATGTTTGTGACGTGAATGTCCCTTACCGCAGTTAGCACATTCCTGGCTTATACTTCCCTAAGCTTTGAAGTTGCTATACTTCATATCTTGTGTTTCATTGACTATCTTTACAGACCCCCAAAGGGTTGGGTCATCAAACTTCAACTTACAGTTCTATTTTTAATCCTCTGGAAGTCCTTAGAGCCGTTGCAGGAATAGCATAAAAAGCCTTCAATAGCATCAACACAGCAAGGCTCTTGCGTTGACGCAGCCTCATGGGAACTTCAGTTTCTGGCGAGCTTGAGTATTTGTCTGCCTTGGTGACCCAATTTTCACCCTTAATAGCTATTTGTCACCCTTGTTCATCTATTTGTCACCCTTATTTGAATTTAACAGTTGCCTTTGTGCATTCATGGGATGACCCGCATAGCCTGTGCTGGAGATGCCCAGTGCATTGACGCAGGAGATTGATGCGTTGACGCTATCATCTGGTGCTATTGAAGACTGGGCTGGCTATAGACGCGATCAGTTGGAATTGGGTGCTTATGCAATGGGTGTGTTAAGGCAGCAGACTGTTGCATTGATGCATTGAGGCTCTTTTCAACCTAGGTGAAATGTTTGTTACTGTTGTCATTCATTTGTTTCCCGTGCTAGCCATTTGTCACTGCTGGAGGTCTATTTGTCTGCCTTGCAACCTATTTTTCACCATTGTTTATCATGAGCCATCGCCTTTCTCTCCATTTGTCTTCCTTGAATGTGGCTGAGAGCTAATTGAAACTCATGTGAATGCGTGAGCTGCTAAAACTAATGGCGTTGACGCAAGGATGGCATGCGTTGGTGCAGCCTGTGTTGATTTTGGTCCTTTTAGCTCCGCAATCTATTTTTCACCCTTGACAATCTAGTTGTTACCGCTATCTGGTATTTGTCATCCTTATAGATCTATTTTTCACCCTTATTCGCCCATAAGTTGTCGCCTTTGATCATTGTCAGCCTTGTGCATACTAGAGCCATTTCCATTTGACTGCGTTGATGCAGGGTGGACTTTACGTCGATGCAGCTATGTTAAAATAGGCGACTTTAGCTCCACTTGCCATTTTTCAGCCTTGTAAGCCATTTAACGCCCTTGGGTATCTATTTGTCACCCTTAAGCGTTCTTTTTCAGCCTTGTGAGCCGTCACCTTTTTCTTTATTTTTTTGAGCTCCGCTTGATTGCGTCGATGCAACTAAGCGACTACGTCGACACCGCCTTAGATTTGTTCGTGCTTTTTCCACCTTCTTCATACCTGGATAATCAAGAATGTTTCATGAGTTTTAAAATTGATTGGCTAATGACTTATAGTGAGACATCATCAAAATATCATGTTTCCAACAAAGACATGCAGATGAACTTGTTTGAATCATTAATTGAAAGTTTAACCCGAGAGATCACCTACCTTTGAGCTAGATTAGGAAGAAGAGGAAGAAGAACGAAGAACCACACAACTTGAAGAAAAGCCCACGAATTCTCCTCCTAGATCGATCCTTCTATGCCTAGAAACCTTCTCCCACGAACTAGGGTCAACTAGGGAGGCTGTGGGGTCATATTTATAGGATTTGAGGCTCCTAAGAGTCCTAATTAGGTCAAGAAAACCTAGATAGGGAAGAACTCCTACAAAAATCTCGATTTCTATCTATATCTAGAGCTGCCCCTACCCTATCTAGTTCGATTAAGGTTAGGGTTAGGTTAGATTTCGAGTTCTCTTAGTGGATTAGAGTTTTGTTAAAGTTATTAGCCCATTAGGGTTAGATAAAAATCACATTAGCCCATTTAAAACAAGGGTTTTAAAAATTTTGAATTTTAAGAATTAATTTAGCCCATAAGCCCATTAAGCGTAATTACACATTAAACCATTTCTCTACCGAGGAATTGCTTGTTGTGTGTGTGCTTGCGTAATAGGTCCGAGGGCCTTTGGCTATTTGCTGCATACCCCCTTGTTGGTGTCACATCAAACCCCCAAGCTGCCAGCAGTAGCCCTAAGAGCGGCCGACCAACCTTCCTAGAATCCACGGTCCTGGGCTAGGCCGTAGACTTCGACAGCCGCTGCGTTCAACTCATCCCGATAGGCCAAAGATGAACGGTAGCACTCCACTGCCTCCACGCCAACGGAGAGCATCGATGAGTGTAGGTTCTTGAATTGCGCCTTCACCTCCCGAGCCCTACCTTCGGTGGCATCAGCCAAGGCTCCCTGCCTGGTCGATCGAGCTTCAGCCGTTTCAGCTCGCTTGGTCACATCCTGAAGGGACTCCTCAGGGCCTGCACACTGAAGGTGTTCTGATCCTGCTCGGCCTCTGCGAGGACTTTCTCCCGCAACTCAAGGCGCTCCCAGAGCTTGGCTCATTTGACCTCTTGTGTCACCTGATGTGCTCGGAGCTTGGCACATTGGACCTCCAACTTGTTCTGCGTAGCCTCACTCCCCTCCAACTGTCGTGCAACCTCAGAGAAGTGGTACCCCCACAGGCCAAAAGCCTTGGCGACCGAACTTAGGTTCTTTACCGCCAGGTCGAGCAATTCCCTGTGGGCTCCAACACCAAAAACCCCTATGCGATCGCGCATCCCAACGCCCTTTTCGATGAGGGCAATGGCTTCCAATCGGCCCGCATACCCCGGTGTGGGATCCTCAAGCGGTAGGAAGTGTAAAGTGGGAGGATCCTCAGGGGGCAGAAGGCGGGCAACAACGTCCGAATAAGGAACCTTGCCCCTATCCAGAATGCTCCCCACGGAGATCGAAGCAGGCGGGGCAGACTCCTCAACTGGCTATGGCACCAACGAAGTCACTAGCTGAGTGGGAGAAGGCACCTTACGGCTCGCTCCGATGGCCAGCCACTTCCTTTTTCTTTGGCGATGATGGATATCCTGTGCCGCCACCTCATCCAGGTTCACCTGGATGCATGGGCCGCCCAACATAGCAAAATCCACCTCGGGTATGCTCGCCGAGCCTTCGAAGGCATCCCGACGAACACTCGACTCGATGCTGATCACGAGCACTACAGACGAGCCCTCCACCGGGAGTGCCACAGGGAGCGAATACGACAAGCGCCCCAGTGTTAAGACGATGGCCTCCCGAGGAGTGGCAACAGTCACTTGGTCGGTGCCAGGTTTTATGTGGTCAATGGGGCGAGGGGCAAATTGTGGCAACTCGATTGTCTCGTATCGCAACTCTGACGACTCCTGCACCCCTGCAAAACAACCCGGAGGATGTTACTTCAATGAGCAGTTAACAAAATATGATGAGTGGTGAAGTTAGTACCTTGGGGCAATGGGGGGCTCAACCCCAGCTCCCGAAGCACCGCTGGGGTCAGCTTGATGTTGACGTCAAGGAGGGGGAAGCGAAGGAGGGCTTTGATCGCCCTGGATTCCTCAATGGTAGGCTTGGGCAACCTATCGGCCCTAAGAGGATAGAAGCCCACAGCAAAGCTCTAGTCACTTGGGTGGCCGCTACCCCTAAATTTGGTAATGAAGATGAAGCGCACAGACCAGCGCTTGAGGTTAGACACCATGGGAGTGACATAAACAAGGATCCGGTCATTCTGAGTCTGAAAATAAAAAGATGACTTGTTAGCAGGACAACGTTGAAGGCTGTAGAACTATCAAAAGAGGAAGACATTCGGGGCAACTGAGGCTTGGTTGTAGACAAAGAAAAGACCACAAAAAATATGCCAAGAATTAGGGAAAAGTTTCCCTGGATATCGACCATAGTAGTGGAGGATAGACTCAAAGAAGGGGTGTACGGGGAGGTGGAAGCCAGCTCAAAAGGACTCTATGAGTACCCTAAGACCACCTTGAGGGTGACTCCACAGGTCATCATCGATGGTCAGGAAGATAATATCAAAATAACAAGGGATCTGGAAGGCCTCCCGCAACCCATGGACTACCCAGTAAGTGACTAATGGTGGGGAGCGATGATGACTAGGACCGGTGCCTGAAGTACTCGAGACACCGCCACGACTAGCTTTCACCTCCTTGGCAGAAGACGTAGGGCCAACATGGAGGACCCTCCCGCGAGACGCCATTACTCAAAAAGTTAAAAGAAAGGGGAAACCCTCACCAAGACAGAGGAGGAGGAGCGACTAACCAACCGCAGTAGACACTGGAAGAGCAGGTGGGGTTCTCTGAGGACCCTGCAATGAGTCTTATAGGTTCCAAAAGTGGGACGACCACTTCGAAACCACACGAAAGCAAAAAAGGTGTCTATCACTATTAACATACAACCATCAAACTCAAGTGACCGTTCGTGCCCGTGCCCCAAGACAAAAATGGCATGCATCATGATTATCGCGACATCACCTGCCATCACCAAGGGTGCCTTACGCGCCAAGCACAAGATTGGTCCCACTATCCCAAGTGATACAAGGAAGCAGTCCTTGGAACCATCCCTCGACGAACCCTCTAGGGATTACCTCTCAGATCCCGAAAGAGTGCTTGGCATCTGAGAGTAGGGGCTAGTTAGGATGGTAAAATCGGCTCGGCCCATAAGAGGCCCATCGTGATAGGCCCACTTTGGCTGGGTCTCTATAACACATATAGCGGGACCCCGACAGCTGCTGCCCATGGCAGACAACCCAGGACGATCGACCTCGTATTCACCAGTGCACGAAGGGCTTTGACCCAGGCACAACAGCCACCAGATGACCCTCCGACGATCGAACGTTACCTCCCATGACATCGACCTCAACCGCACTGAGGGCGAGCACACCTTCCAAGCGTCGCAAGACTCACCAGAGAACCGTCTAACTCCAGAAGAATAGACCCTCAATGGGAAACTCCCCACGATCGTGGGACAAGTTACTCCACGACTTATGCCCTTCCCTGCTAAGGGATTGGCCCTCGCTACTAGGACAACCCCTTATAAATGGGACTTCGACAGATAGGTAGGGGGAGGGTGATTTTCACCAAGTGACACACGCACTCAACTCCAAACAAGGGAAAAGAGAAGCCAACTTGCTGTTAAAAGAGAAAGCCCTCGCCAAGTTCCGGCGGCCATCCGAGCACCCTTACCGCCCAGTGAGCACTCTCTGAGCATCCACTAGTCACGGCGAGCACTCCCCCAGAAGGCTACCCGCCCCTCTAACGTTGCTACACCATCCTTTGACTCTCTCTCTTCCTCATCCTCCTTCTTGCTTCTCCGTCTCCCGAGTGTTGACTTAAGTATCGGAGGGTTGTCCCTTGGGATAATGCCCGGGGCTCCTTCTGATGCCATTCATTTCTGGTGTTTGCAGGCTTCCACGAGTGTCGGATAGTCTTCCCCAACAAATAAATAGAAAAGTTTGGTACGAGAGCAAGGGACCATTTTTCCACCTCTATACACAGCATTGCTGCCCTTTACTTCTTTCCCGAGTAGAGTTGAATATCCGACATGACCATTGATAGAAACACATGAGAGGTTCAACTTGTCCATGGGATGTTTGGAAAGAAATGCCAATAGATGAACTCTAGCTCATGTTCAAGTTTAGAACAGAGGAAAAGATAGTGGGTGAAAAAAAAGTTAGAGGGTGGCAGAGTGGTGAATCTGGTACAAGCAGACCAGAGATGAACAACGACTCGGGTAGAGTTGAAAGATGACCCTACCAGCCAGAGAAGAAGAACCTACTCACTGGAGATGAAGAACTTGTTGTCCACTTTCTCCTTTATCCCGATGGTGAGGACACCCGAGCTAGAGATCGGCGTGATGCGACAGAACGACACTACAAGACACGTAGCACTACTTGGGACTTGTAGGCTTCTTTATGGCTTGAGGATGGCATGGAGAGCTATCCAGGAGCTTGGATATCTTTATGTCTTTCATTCTAGATTTTTGTAGGCCGATCTGAGGCCAATTGGACTCCATTAGTGTCCTAATTGTGTTTAGTAGGTTGATTGAGGTTAGTGGGCCGCATTTGTTCAGGCCCATGGAGGACTGGGCTGGCCGCCCCCGCCCCCCAATGTGGGCCCAGACATTGGGGCATGTGCCCCTCCCTTTCCCAAGCCCAAGTGGGCTGGGAAGGAGGGCGTCCCCTCCCTTCCCACTACTCCTAGGATTAGGTGGGAGCCCTTTCCCCCCCTTATCCTCTTATCCCCTTGTTTATGTCTTCTCTCAGCTGTCTCTTCTTCCGTGGAGCCTACGACAGGCGTCGACACTGCTGTGGCTAAGGAGGAGCTGCTTGCAGGGACTGGTATGTCTTCATCACTATAAAGTGCTCATTTTGATTATTGGTGTCGATGGGGTGCTAAGACTTTCCATTCTTTGCCTCATTTGCAGAGAGATCGGCTACACCGGTACCGCCCATAGAACAGGGGTCGGCACTTGTGGATAGCTCTACTGCAGTCCCGGAGGAGGGGTCTTCTCGCAGGCTCGACCCAGTGGACCTGACTGGCTCAGGTAAGAGCCATTGTGATCTTCACCTTTGGACCTTTTCCAGGGTGGTTTTATCATGGTGATACACTTTCTCTTCTTTTTCCCCATTTCAGGATCAGTGAAAGGAGCGGCAGCGGTGCTTGTGGACTTTCCTGCCCTCGGAGTTGAGTGGTTCAACACTCCTACATTCGGGGTGGCATTGAATGCCACCATGGCTGGCCAGCTCCTCCAGAGTCTTGATTAGTTGATCCAGATTGACCCTTTGCCTGCTGTAGAGGGTTTGAGGAGTAGCTTGGAGACTTTCACCCGTGGCAATCACATGATGGGTCTACCCCAGGACACGTGGGCCGAAAAGTTGGGAGCCTTGTGGAGTGAATTTGCTTGCCTCCACCTTGCACAGGAGCGGAGATGGAGGACCCAACTGCAGATCCAGCAGGAAAAGGAGGAGCTCCGCAGGCTTCGAGCCACCCAGACTAAGCTCAGTGCGGAGATTGAGGCTACTTATGAGCGTAGCAGGCTAGCTTCTCTCCGAGTAGGGGAGCTACAGAGAGAGCTTCAAGAGGCTGAGTTGGCATGCGACAGTTCACGGACTGAGGTGGGGACTCTATCGCAGACTAGAGGGACTTCAGGAGGAGGCTCTCAAGAGGGAGGCTCGCCTTGCCGAGCTGAGGAGGAGCGAGTCTGACGCCTGATGGGTCTTGACCTCTTCTTGTAGAGAGGGCCTTCGTGCCTCATTTTTTATTTTGAGTTACCCCCGAGGGCTTGTCTCGGGCTCCGTTGATAGTGCCAATGAGTAAAGGACAAAGTTTAGCAGCTTTACTTCCATCCTTCTTTGCATATATGTTTTCTCTTTTTTTTGTATCACTTTACCAACCCTACCGCCCTTTCGGGTTTTCGCTAGGATCGGCCCCCTTTAGCTTTTTCCAGTGCGTCCTTGTGGGTTTTCACATTGAGGGGTACCCATTTTTGCCTAAGGTGCCCTTTTGAGTTTTCACCTTAGCCGGGTTAAAGTCTTTTTGCTCTTGATTGCTCCTCTAACAAAAACAACCAAGTCTGCTCGGGCACCAATATTTTTAGCCCCATTTTTTTTGAAGTACCTATAATGCCAAAAGGCAGGGAAGGTTTGGCATTCCTGGAGGGACGAGTGTGCCACTTGAGTGGAATAAGTGGGTGGATTTGATAGCCCTAGTGGGACACGCTTAGGCAAATCCAAAAATGGGTACATTGGACGGGTTGGCAACCCGCGAAGGGCGTGCATATGCCAAGCCCAGTTAGGACAGCAAAGGAGTAGGTTTAACAATCTAAAAGGGACATGTGTGTTAAACCTAGAAGCTGAAATGCGAGATGGGTTGGCAGCCCGATAAGATGAATGAGGGGATTTGATAGCCCTGGTGGGACATATGAATCAAATCCGTAAGCCGATAGGCAAATAGGGTTGGCAGCCTGAGAACATGTCCTCCAGAGATCGACCTCCCTGGGCGGCACCTCGGGGTTCACCCATAGTGTCAGGACGATGGTACTGAGTACCTCCACGAGTGGGGATGCAAGTGGACCTAAAGAAAACTAAGGGGTGACTCACTAAGACCTATCTGGATGGACCAATACGAAATGAAGAACCTAAACTTATCCAATATCCAGTACGTGGTGGAGATATTGATCCGAAGATCCAACTCACGCAAGGATGCTACCTTCTAAACAGACGTAACCTATCATTCCGACAACATCTTTTCATATACCAGATATAGGAATGGAATGCAACTCCTTGGACAGGACTACCCTAGACTCAACTTCGCTCTGATGCCAATTTGATATGGGACGAAATGAGACTCGATACCAATTTGATGCGAACCTGAGATTCTAGGTGACGACGCGACTAAATTGACGACGTGACCAACGAAGACGCGAACAACTTGACACCAAAAGAGCTCCAGAAGAGGAGTATGTGTCCTCAACAAGAAACGTAAGCTCACAATTTATCCCAAGCAAGGGAAACACGTGGATCTGCGCGGTTGAGAAACCGACAGGAGTCAAGGGTGGTCAGCTCACACTCATGCTCAGATCGAGTCACGGGACGGTCACTCTCTCTCACTCACAGCGATGATTGAAGTTGAGCGAGCTAGGATCCTATCAATCTCACATGCAGCGGCATCAAGAACGCATACAGAATAAGCAAATGCGACAAAGGAGGAGCGAAAACGTGCCTCCACGTTCGGGGCGTGGGGAAGACTTCCCGGCCAAGACACGTAACTCCCGGTAAGATAAATAATAAATAATTACATACCCAAATTTACTATCCTCTCCACGCAGTGAGGTAATAGGCTACACAAAATTTGGGAGCACCGAGCTTGGGTTGACGGGCAGCACATCGGAGGGCCTCTCGGGGCGGAGGCGAGCTGCTGGTCCGGATCGACACTGTTCAGATCTGTAGAACAGCAAGCATGTGCGGCCGGTGGAACGGTGGTCTCCGGGCATCTTCTGATTGCGGCAACTGGCTGGGATGAAGGCGGGGTGTCTCTTGTCGATCCTTGGGAACAGTGATCGCTGGATCTGAGCCGGTGTATTTATGGGAGATTTGAAATCTAGATCTGTCCGCAGTCTAATAACTGGATAGATTTGCGCGACCCGGCTAAAAGGATCGTTGTGCTCAGATCCTGAGTCGGTTTGGAACAAAATCAGCGCCATTGCGAATGGCACTTAACGAGCTTCAACTTATCTGAATTTGAGAACCATCTATCATGATGATTTTCTAGCAAAAACTCTGCAACATGGATTTCATGCTGGCAAGGTGTGCAGGGCTGACTGTAACCTGCCTGAAGGTGGACGTTGACTGAAGGGGAAATGGTAGATCTGGATCAAGGGGTTAGCATGGATGAAAGAGGGGAAAGTCGGGGTCGTGCACACCAAGTTTGGTGGCGATCAGAGAAGGTTTAGGGGGTAGGAAAAATAGGTTTGTAGGGTTCTGTCTCGTAGGTCTGCACACAAACAGACTGCGCGGGGTGGTAAAACAATGGTGGGAAGGGGTTCAAATGGTGGTGGATCGGAGTGAAAATTGAACTGGAAAGAGGAGAGGATGTGGGGAGGATGATGTCAAAGTTTGAAGTAGATCAGATGGTAGGATTTGGAGAACCAACCTTTCCTTTCATGCCATGTCTTACTTCACGGAGCTCTGGACTGCCGTGGATTCAAACACTTCTCCTTCCAGCCATTTAAAGGAAGAGGGCCTCACGTTCAATCATGCTCTCCTGCAAAATAAAGATCAAATCACAAGAGAAAAACCTATTAGAAATATGTAAGTGTAGCATCAATCCCACAGTGATAAAATAAGGGTTAGAAATTGAGGGAGGATGCACCGGGGGGAGGTTTTTAACCCCGGTGGAAGGGTGCAAAAGATAGGTGTGTGTACTGTGATGAGAATAAGACAAATAGGAGGAGAAGACACGTAGCACAACTGGGGGAATATGCTATGCAATATAGAGAAAAGTGCAAGAGTGCAGAGAAAGTGCAGAATTGTGTAATCTGTGATGATTTGGAGACTTAGGACATGAATAACTAAGAGTATAGAGAGAGTTAGACAGCCCTTGAGCGTGGAAAATGTAGATAATACTTCCCTCTTCAGGCGAGGGTCGAAGAGAAGAGACTGCAGTGCAACATGGCTTCACCTCGAGTCGAGAAAGAGCCCCCCTTTGCGACCAGTGAACCTGGGTGCTTTATATAGGAGGGTAGAAATCCAGAAAATTCTGCCAAGATTCCAGGAGATATAGCCCACCAAAACTCGAGTTCTTTAGATCAATCTCGAGATAATATCAAGGGTAAGAGCCCAGAAAAGATAGAACGAGAATTGGTGGAGCAATCTAGAAGATATTAGCCCAAGAAGGTGGTCCCGGAGCTATGTGCGTGGAGAAAACAGAGTCCTACCCATATAAAATTTGTAGAAGTCTAGAAGGTTCAAACCCGAGATAAACCCCCAAAATAGGGCTCTAGATTGATAAAACTCATAGATAATAGTGGGAATAAGAGTCCTTAAGAGTTAGAGTTGATTTAGAAGCTTCTTCTTAGAGAAAATAGATTGAACAAGGTCTCCAAAGAGTCCCACAGCGAAGAAATTGGAGTTCAGGACTCCCTATCTAATAAATGGTCTATCGCACGACTGCATACGGAGTCTAACGGTCTAGGAAGGACCGCAAGGGACCACCAAACGGTCTAGGGGTTGACCACAAGGCTTCAGGGGTGAAACGAGACGATTTCGTGCAAATTTGGGGCCTAACGGTCCAGGGAGTACCATTTCTATCACCTAGCGGTCTTCCCAGGACTGCAAGACTACTGGAGGAAATTTTCTGGGTAGGCTTTGTGTGACTTTATAAATCGAAGCATATCTCAAAAATGGTGTAGAACTAGTGAAAATGGTAGAAGAAGAAATTGTAGATAACTGAAAGATGAACAATTTTCATGAAGAGAGCAAGAAGAAAAGATGATCATAAGAGGGAGAAAATGGGGCAAGAATCAGAGAAAAATGTTGGGTTCGCTAGTGAGTAGCACAGTCTGCCAGAAAAATACAAATGACTTGAAATTGGCGCAGAACTGGCAAATAGCGTAGAAGAAGAAAATGTAGATCTAGAAAATTGAACAACTTTGGTGAAGGGCACATAATGAATAGAGGAACAGAAGCAGATGAAAAAGAGCCATGTTCAAGGCTATGCAGCGAAAGAAGTCGATTGCTAGATGCAAGCCGACCTAAATGGGCCGCAAGTTGACTTGGAAGCCGGAAGTTGATAAAATAAGCCCCACGGCTCTATGAAATCATGATCTCCAAAGTCCAAAGGTTAGAGAACTATGAAATGGGCTAGAAATCTATCCAAGGAAGGCTAAAAAATAATGGGTAATTCAGGACATCAAAAATGATTATAATATGCCACCATTTGTTATATATTTCTCACACACTTAGGATTGCACATCCTTGGAAAATTGATTTCAGTTTCTCCCAACTTCTGTAAACTGAATGTTTGCCAGACAGCATTGTATGCAAAGAGATAAGGAAACAATCCGATTTCTCATATACACACATTGGCCTCCATCTTTCTCAAAGCACGTCTTGTCTTTTCATGAAGAACTTCTTTGATGTATATTTTGGCTAATGTACTATATGTTATCCACTCTGCAGCTATTTTCTCAACTTTCACTTCCGAGAACACCTGTTCTGTGCCTTCTACATCATCACTATTTGCACATGCACTTGGCCATTGGATATGTGTAAAAAGTTATGATGATACTTTCTTTTCCAATTGTACTGACCCTTGGATACGTATAGTTGTATCATAGGGTTGTATGGAAGGGCACATCTCAGCAAACCATGATCTGACATTGTTCTAGAAAGAGACTCAGCCTTAGTGATTAAATTGTTCTGCATGTAGATGCGAAGGAGAGCAATGCATGTAGATTGCCCTATCATCCTCTCAGGCATGTTTTCACAAAATTTCTCTGCACTGACTAAGCCACAAACTTTTGCAACTAAGTCCAAGTGGACAGCATAATCCCTGGTAACAGCTTAATACCGTGTTGGATTGTCGTCCATAAATCACATATCCTTTTCATGCTTAAAAATGAGTATTAGAAATATTTTTTCTTCCTGAGACTCCCAACTGTCATCGACGACCTTTAGTCGTCCCTTGTTGAATACACGTATTTTTCTTCAGAAATTTTTGAAAATCTGAATTTTTGTGAAAATATTTTATGGGGTCAACATGCCCCTATAACCCTTTCGGGCTTTAAGATGATCTGTTCAGACTTCAATTGGAGAACACGGGCCACTTTATTAACAGTGTCCAAGATAACATTGGGGGTGACAACCACCTCTAGATCTGAAATATACTCCATCGGACCGGTACAACTCACTGCATTAATTACATGGGCCCTCCACTCTATGAAGGCACTGTCTGCAAACGCTCCCTCGGGGACTGGCTGTGATACTTGAGACTTATTCTTCAGACCACAGAAGGTCCTCAAATCCTCCCACCAAGAGTAAGTCACCGAAGGTCCAAGGACCGCCCTCGGGCGAGAAGACCCAGAAGTAGAAGCTGTTGGTGTACTCCTCGAGAGCTTCAGAGCCCCAGCGTACTGACTCCTGTCAACAGGGATGTGGAGCCCCTCCTCCCTCCAGCGAACCTCTATCTCTCTGATGGCTCAAGCAGCTCCAGAAAAGTGAGACCTGACGAAGTCGGAGTCAAAAAACAAGGGAGGCAAGTCCTCCCTTGTCAGGCGCCTCTCCTCAGCAGCCCGGATGGCATCGGCACACTGTCTAAACACATTGCTGACCTTAAACCACCAACGCGCATAGTGTATGTCGAAGTGACCCTTGCGCATTTATTCTAAAATCAGATAATCCTCATTCACGTCGCGAATGAGGAAGGCCTACCAAGCAGCTGCAACCAGATGTACATATCTCTGTCTATACTGTCGAAGGGCCAGAGGGAAGTCTACATTTGGGGGGATAACCTGATCATATCCGAAATTCCTGACAAACCAATGTGAATAGTACGGCTCGAGAACCGTTGTGCTGGAATGCCGGTAAACTAGAACTCCAGGCCGTACACAAACCACCCACTCGGCTAGTGCGTGGGAGGAGGGCGCCAGGAAAGAAGAAGGATAAGAGACGAGGCCATATGCACAAAAGAAGGAAAAGAAGCCACAAAAAAATAATAAGATAGGAAGGAGCCCCACAAACAAAAGGGAAAAAAGAATGTGAAAAAGGCAAAAGGTGTGAATCGGCACACATTTTCCCCCCCTCTCCTTTTGCAATGAATCGGCCCACCCCCTTTGAAGGGTGAATCGGCACCAAGCTACCATGGCTACAAGAATCGGCGCCATCCTTTTGCATTGAATCGGCGTAGCTCCTTTATAACATGTGAATCGGCACAGTGCCTCAATGCCACTTGAATCGGCGTCGCCCCTTCCATTTACTTGAATCGGCGCGGCGCCCTCCTTATGCCCAAGGGCTGATCCGGCGCATGCTCTCCCACAAATCGGCGCCAACATCCCACGGACCCCTGATCCGGTGACAACAGCTTTTCCCCATACCCTATGCGACCCGTTAATGCGCCAACGAGCAGGCACAACAACGAGGTGACGCTCGCGCGACGACGACAAGAGGAACACGACATGCGTCCACGTTCAAAGCAGCACAGTAGGGGAGCAGAGATCGACACGTCCGCCGGACCCACGTCCCCCTACGGCGCTCGGAGGATGCACACGCCAACGGGGGCTCTCCCTGTGCGCGTGTATAAAAGAAAGAGGAGGGTGCTCACTTGCCGACTCTCTCTCGAACCCTTACACCCCAGAAGTGGGGAAGAGTAGAAGTCCCTGAAGCCTCCGAAGTGTCAAACTAGCAAGGAGAGAGTGAGGGAGCTGTTCGTCGAGGGTGGGTTACTGTCTTTCTCTTCCTCTTCCTTTGTACTCTGCTTGGCTGTGTTTAGCCTCGATGTAACCATTTTCTGTTTAAGTGGAAACGAAGCATGGGGCCTTTAACCCCGATCTTTTCTCATCTCTTCCATGAACCCACGCATTTTTGTGCATATATATATATATATGTATGTATGTATGATATAGTTGATTTCGCCGGATCGTCTCTCCCTTCCCCCCTTTTCGATGGATGGTCTGATTTATCTCCGAATCCCTCTCTCTCAAAACTCACTTTAGAACTTGGACCAATCCAATGGCTATGGTTCTAAGGGGTCGAGGAACATGGGACTTAATCTCGATTAACCGATTTTTTTCTTTTTTCTTTCACCGATTCTGACTCCGGATTTGGATCACTTGCGGACCCCCGGGGGCTCGTTATTTCATAACGTGGACTCCGGGCGGCTTCCCATGGAAGAGTGAATATTAAAGGCCACATACGGCGATAGCTTAAAGTCCACACTTCGGCGGCGAGGTCGTGGCAACCCGTGGGTTGACGGGGTCCTTTGTAGGCTAGCCCTCGGGGTCTCTGTGCCCAAATCGGGCTACGGGTGTTGCGGCTTCCGCGCACACTCCGGGGTGTTGTCGTCTTCGCGCGCATCCTCTTGTTTCGGGGCCGTCTCGGAGTTTCTTTGTTTGACGCGCACCCTATTTACACCTCCGATGCTCCTAGTCTAGGGGAGGTGTTGTCGAATTTTCGTCAGGACACTTGGACTAATTGCAAAACCGGTGATAAAAAAAATACAAGGCTGAGTCGGTGGGGGCTGCGCCGGATCGGCACCCCCTGCCTGAATCGGCGGGGGTTGCATCGTATCGGCACCCATGTCAATCGGCACCACTTTTCCCCTCACTATAATAAAAAAATGAATAAAGTGTTGATTCGGCGCCACCACTCCTCCGTTCTTCAGTATCTTACATATATAATTTATGCAGCTTGGATTTGCCTTCATGATATCATCTTTCATTAGCAAGTCATCAGCTGCCAAGACTATTGGGTTTGCTGTATCCATCATTGGGTTCTTAACCCAGGTAGAGCAGAAATGTGGAGCTTGTATTGTGAAATGGTGAAATAGTGGTGGTATCCAGCAGATTGTTTAAACGTTCCAAAGAAACTGGTTTCAGTATTTCCTGTGAGAGATGAGGACATTTGGCCATGATTCTGCCAGCAGCTGTATAGGCAATATGAAGAGTGTAATAAAAATCTTTTGCCATTTTCTAGGTAGAGGAGATGAGCACCCTTATGTCTGAGCTTGCAAAGTTAGCAGCACAAGAACAGGCCTTGCTGGATCAATCACGGGACCTCCTCTGCAGTGTAGCAACAATGCATGTAAGTCGAGCCATATGCATTTACATTTTGTCACCACTCTGAAAACACATGATCTTGCAAGTCTTTAAGCATGTTTATTCAAGGGATTTGTGAATATGTTGATTAAAATGTTACACCAGTTGATGACGCCCCCAGAGCCCCTGCCTACTTCCGCCAGTGGCACTACCCTCACTGGCCCTACTCCTCTCTGCAGTCATTGAGATCTACTACCACAACAGGCCACCGCCAACTAGTGCTGCAAGGAATGCCCACGCATTGATTCCTTATTTAGAAGGCTCAACATTGTCCCCCTACATTGGAGGTATTTAAGGCTTGGTTGAAACCTTGTTATAGTTGATAATAAGCTCATATTACTCATTAGCATTTTGTATCATCTCCATCATGCTTGGTAATGCCACTAGGAGTGTTGGAGAATTTCCTTCCTAGAGAGGCAGCCTAGTGTATATGTTTTTTTGAAGGGCTTGATTGCCTATTTGGATATTAAGGAAAGAGCTGAGATGAAAAAGTCATTTTTTTTCAAATAGTCTCATATGTCCATGACATTAGGCCTATGTATGGATGATTCTCTACAATCCAATCAAAAGTATGATTGTTATTTTCTTCTTCTATGCGTGACTTTGTGGAATTTCTTTGTGTTGGTCTATTTGTGCGCAGGTTAGATTCATCAAATATTGAGATAAATGTAACACATGCAAATGTGTAAGTTGGCCATCAGACTGAGCACTTGTTCAAGCGAATGCAGACAGACTAGCCTGATGAGGTTTGTAGGAAAAAACTTAGTTCACATCTGACTTTTGCAGATGTTATTGTGATTCTGCGCTTTATATGTTTCTTGTGCACATGTACATGTCCCCACTCACTTGTGTAAACCTGTTTACTGATTTTTGTAGGTGTCATTCCATGGTCCTGCACATCCTCTGAATATTTAGTCACTAGATGATCTTCCCCAAACTGTGGTTCGGACACTAAACCAAGATTCTAATGTCATGAGCTTGGACTTTCATCCATAGAAAGAAACAATTCTTCTAGGTAATATTGCCCATGTAACTTTTTTCTAATTTTTTCCTCTTTAATTTGTATTTCAAGTCATGACATGCAGACCCCGATATGACATATTTATCAATCTTCCAGCTCAGTGTAAATTGGATAACATGCTTCTTGTGAGACTTCATTTATAATGCACCCTTTGGGGGGGGGGGGGTTGTTGAAGACAAGAATTAAACAAACCCTTTTATGCTTCTTTCCTGTTGTAGGAAATTTTAGATAGTTTTAGTGACACATAATTCTGGTATGTCGACCGTTTCAAATGTTTCATCCTACGGTTTAGCCATTCCAGCCAAAACCCGCTCTCATGTATCTCAGATACACTATCTTTTGGCTTTGCCATCTCGGCCAAAACCCATTTTTATATATCAGATATCCTATCTTTCGGCTTAGCCGCTCTGGCCAAAGTTTGCTTTTATATATTTCAGCTATTCTATCTTTCAGCTTAGCCATTTCGGCCAAATCACACTCTCGTATATTTCAACTATCCTATCTTCCAGCTTAGCCACTCCAGCCAAAGCCCGCTTTAGTACATTTTGGATTTCCTACCTTTTGGCTTAGCCGTCTCGACCAAAGCCCGCTTTCATCTATTTCAGATGTCCCATCCTCCGACTTAGCCATCTTGGCCCATGCCTGCTTTTGTATGTTCTCAGGGTCTTATCTCTCAACTTGGCCATCACTGCCAAAGCCTTCTATCGGGACCAAGCCATCAGTCCCACCACAGTAACCAATACAACTCAAGGGCTTAGACCCTCGGTCGAAGCCTGCTCTCCAATTTTTACTTTCATAGCCTATTTCCAACAACTTTTTGGGCTTTATAGCCTGCTTTCCAAATATCCTGACTTTTATAGCCTACTTTCCTAAAATCCTTCAACTGTTATAACCTACTTTCCTAATATCTTTTGGCTTTTATAGCCTAGTTTCCTAAAATCCTTCGACTGTTACAACCTACTTTCCCATCACCTTTTAGCTCTTATAGGCTACTTTTTCAATATCATTTAGCCTTTATAGTTGACTTTCTTAATGCCCTTTAGTTTTTATAGCCTACTTTCCTAATATCCTTTGGCTTTTATTGCCTACTTTCCCAATGTCCTTTGGCTTTTATAGCCTACTTTCCCAATATCCTTTTGGGCTTCATAGCATGCTTTCAAATATCCCATTGGCTTTTACTGCCCACTCTCTTAATGTTCTCTAACTTATACAGCCTACTCTTCCACTATCTTGTGGCTCTCGTAGCCTACTCTCTTGATGTCGGCTATCCAAAGCCCGCTTTCCCGATATTTTAAAAGAAAAAATGCTTAATGATTTCAAAAAAAATGTGTTCAACCATATCTAATGGGGACATCACCAGCCGTCCCAGTACCCACGGCTCATCACATCGCTCAGACGTAATTGGCTTGGTCTACCTATCTATTTATGGAGTCATACGATGTATTTTATATTTTATTTGAGTCATATCATTATATTTTCCCTTTTATTTGAGACATGTCCCTAGGTCCATGAGTTATTTCCCTATGTTAGAGTCATTTGTCCCAAGCTTTACTCCCTTGGACAGGCTTGGTCTTTAATGTAAATGCCAAGGGTATTATGGTCTTGTAAAATATTGGGCTCCTATAAATAAGACCCCACTCCCCCCATTTGAGACTAATGAATATTTGAGCAAATTCTAGAAATCTATTTGAGTGTTTTCTTTGGTGAGAAGCCAAGAGTGAGGGTGAGAAGCCCTAGGTGAGAAGCCCATTACCTACCCCCCTCTCTCTCCCTCTCATGTGCCACTTTCTCTCTCCTCTACTTCTCTCTCTAAAACTTGCTCCTCTTTCTCTCTCCTCTCCCCTCCACATCACCCTCCACCTCAGCCATAACCCTCCACCTCATCTAAAGACCATTCAACACCCTAGAGAATCATTACTACCCTCATTAACTCCACCCTCTCCCTAGGCACCCTTTCATTCTCCCAAGCCACCCTTCCACCATCCCAAGGTCGATCAGGGGTAGAGACTCTCCTCTTCTCTCTAAATCACAGGGCTGGTCGCCTACTTCTCGGTAGTGTGCACTTTAGTGGAATGAGCCATAGTCTGTCTGTCTCTGTATGTGTGTATGTATGTGTCTCTCCCCCCTCTATCTCCTCCCCGTCCTTTGTTTTATATAGGGTTGCCTTGGAGTAAGGCCTCATCCCGTAATAGGGAAGGGCCATTGTGGTGGGGTAACTTTCTTTGCTACGATGGCGGGAGTTGCCCGTTGGAGGGTGGCTTCTCTGGCGCAGGCCGATGCTAGGGCGAGTCTTACAGCGCTCATAGAGCATGTTCGCCCGTTATGGAGTCGAGGCCAACGTTGTAGGGGCAACGGTCGATCGTCGAGGGTAATCCGGCGGTGACTGCACGTGGGCCACGCTATAGACTTCAAGTCCGCCCTTTGGCTAGGCCTTTCCTTAGTGGGCCGAGTGTCCATACCCGTCCCGTAGGAGGGATCTTCGTGCTTTTTCTTTTGTAGGCCTGCCCTTGTTGGACCGCTACCACTTTTTTGTGTTTTTTTCGCCCCGTCTTGCCTCTATCGCCTAGCAGTCACCCCCTATACCGTTTCTATTCAAATGGCGGTCCTCCCATGACTGTTTCTTATTAAAAGTGGCCTCGCGATAGACTGCCTCTATAATAGAGAGTCCAGATGATCCTAAACTCTAATTTCTTCGCCGCAGGACTCTCTGGTCGATTTCTACACGTCGGGGTATCCTTCACAGGGCTCTATCTTCTCAAATATTCCACCAAATCGACTCCCGTTTATTTCTATATCTTCTCTTTACTATTATCTCGAGTTTAAGTTATGGAACTCAAATTTTAGTGGAGTATATTCGTGGGAATCATGGGTGCAATTTCTGGTTTTATGCATTTTCGTGTAACATAAACTCTTCCAGATTAGGCTTCGGGGCCACCTTCTAGGGTGAATATCTTCCATATCCTTCCACCGAGTAGAGTCCGGTTTGTTCCTAGCTCTTATCCTAACTATTATCTCGAGATTGATCTATAGATCTTGAGATTTGGTGATCTCTATCCTTTGAAATCGAGGGAGAAAGTTCTGGATTCCAGCAACCTCTATATAAACCTGCCCAGTTCAACTGTGCGTGGGGGGGCTCTTCTTTGACCTAGGGCGAAGCCATGCCAGATCGTAGCCTCTCATCTTCGACCCCAGGCTGTTAAGGGAAGTATAAGCTTTGTTTTGGTTCTTTATTTGCTTCATTTTATCATCATTTGCCCTCCTTTCTTCACCCTCACTTTTTCGATTTCATCACAGTTTCTGAGTTTTCTGCACATCTTCTGAACCTGTGTGACGGGACACTCTTCGTCGATTCAGGGCAGAGCCATGCTGCATCGTCTACCTTCTCCTTTGACCCCATCCTGAAGAGGGTAGTATCATTTTCATTTTTCACCGCTCTGGGCTTCTTTTTCTCATTTTTATGCTTCATTCTCCTCTCCTACTATTTACAAATCATCACAATCTTTACATTTAGTCTCTGCACAGTTCTGTTCTGCATGCACGATTACACGTTTTACGTCACTTCTCTTCGCAACCCTACTGCATGTTAATTCATCATCTTTGTTTTACACTCATCACAATACACCCACCTATCATTTGCATCCATTTACAGGGGTTAAAAACCCTCCCCCGGTGTGTTCTCCCCCTTTCTTTCATGCTATTTTATCACTTCAGGGCGTGATCCTCAAAAAATGTACAATACTGTGGTAATGTCCCGAAGTTGGAGAACGCAACGGTTCACCCTACACGGGGTTCCGATGGTCCGATAGATAAAAACACGCGTGAATCGCTAAAGTCGATATGGGACCCACAAAAGTGATCCGAAACTCACGGATCCAGATCCGATAATTATCTGAAAAGTTCGGGCCATTACGCCCTCGAACCTCGAGGAAGAACCACCACACTTGAAAACTAGGGGTGAGCCTCCTATCACTGGCTCAGTAGGGGTCCTGCAGAACCCCAACCGAAAACAACGACGGTATGAAAAGCAGCAACTACAGCAAGAACAACAGTAACAGTAAACACAGTGATGGATAAAATCTCGGCTCTACAGCTACTCTTATAATACAAAACTCAACGCCCCGATCCCACAATCGGGAGACTACCAGAACACGGACCACCCTTGTCACGCTACTCGAAAAACGTCACGACATCCCTGTCGTGGAGGCATGTGCTCACACACAAAGGCCTGCTCTGAAACCACGCGGTCCGGAAACACGGCCACGATCTCACGGTCGTGGACTCTATGCTGGCTAGGGGAACCCTTGGTGACGCTCACCCGAGACCTCGGCTCCGGGGAAACACCTGAAAACGGCACACAAAATCTCGTCTCGCAGATAAGGAACAGAACCTCGAGTGACGACAAACTCACGTCACGTGACGGGAGTATCGCCCACCAGAAGCAAAGTCGGATGCGTCCACTGACAACTTAGTCCGTAGCCTCAGGTGTCTACTTAAGACGTCCCAGGCGGAGACTGAGACACCGTACTACTAACACCGAACAAGGACTAGTTGGGGTCGTGCTCGTCAGCGCGTGTCCACTACCCCGAACTACACATGCACACACTGACCATCTGCTCTAGGTCGGGTCCTCTAGCTGGTTTTCCCCCAATCGGACTCAGGCTGCAAAGGCAAGGGGTAACCAGCATAAAATCGTCTCACTTGGGTCATGCTCTCCACCACTCCCAAGTGGGTCCGCACCTACGTGCGCAGGAAAGGTACGGCTAGTGGGGCTCACAAAACATGAACACTGAAAATCACGCACGCACTCATCGTGAGTAACGCGGAGTAACAGGTGGCTCGGAGCCACCCGACCCAGGACAGCCCACTAGACCTACTAAACTCAACGGTCCTTGAGTCACAAGACTCGGGTCAAGACCGCTGTATGTGACGGCACAGCGGCGTCAATCTGGCTTAATCCCTAGGTCTGAAATCACGATGACACGATTCTCAAGGTAGCTCACAAGCTGTCGAGTGGATCTCTCATCCACAGGACACACGAAAAACTTCCAACTGCAGGCTGGTGTTTGCGACCACGGGAAATTTTCTTTTATGGTTCTTTTCCTCACGATGGGGGTGTACACTCGCCTTTTACGGAAGGCCGAGATAGGTCGACTTAGCACGCGAGAATTCCAGAGGTATTGAAATGAAGGTGGAAAGAATGATAGGAATGCACTGGAGGGAGTGGCGTATGGTTAATCATTCTGGAAAATTGGAACTGGGATGGCTGGATGGAATGCGAGCGTGCCAGTCGATTTCTCGATGATCACATGTGGAACCAAATGTTTAACTGGGGATACGTCGCCAGGACGCGGCACGTGTGCTTGGGAGATGGGCGACACGTGGAGAGAAGGAGGCTCAACAGGTACGAGTGCGCAGGCGACTGTTGGCAGTCGTGTACTGAACGTCTTTTCCCACCGACCGCAAGCAGTCAGTGTTTATTTTACATCGGGCAGAGCCCGAACACCTTTGTTTCGACTGCCAAAGAGAGAGTCAGGGACCCTGAACACCGCGACGTCGGGAGGGCTTAATCCATGCAACAGCGATAGGGCAACAGCAACACAGCAGAGGTAGCTGGGGGCAAGGAGACTGGTCCCAGCGAGGAGGGGGATCCACTCCCTAACTGGATTACATGACTTAGATGCCGTGAAGGATAATTATATGGGGGCGTGAAGGCCCTAGTACACGTGCTTGCAAGCCGCAGGACAATTTCGTCATTTGTGACGGTCCCCGGGTCATCGCGTTATTGTGTGGGTAATTCTGTATTCACATGTAGTGTCTGTAAGAGGACCTGTGACTCAGCTGGGTGCCGCCCGAGGGGCGCCGCAATGTTTTCCTATCATGAGACAATGTCAAGGTCGGAGTAGCAGGGTGCTGTAGGCACCATTGTGCTGGGGTAGTTGGGCGTCACCACGACCGAGGCGACCGAATGGCGTAGGCAGCACTTGTCGCTGGAGCGACTGCACGCTGTTAAGACTTGAGTGGTCGAATGGCATGAGCATTGCCATGACTGTAGTGACCAAAAGCCATTGAGCTCAAGATTGTCGGGTGCCGTGGGCCCCAGTGGGACTGGAGTTGTTGAGCTATTGGGCGTTGCGGATCCTGATGTAATTGGTGTAGTTGGCAGTCGGGTGCTGGGGGCACAGTTGTGACTGAAGTGGTTGACAGTTGGGTGCCGGGGGCACCGTTGTAGCTGGGGTGCTTGACAGTCGAGTGCCGGGGGCACCATTGTGGCTGGAGTGCTTAGCAGTTGAGTGTCGGGGGCTCTGTTGTGGCTGGAGTGCCTGACAGTCGGGCGCCGGGGGCATCGTTGTGATTGAGTGCTTGACAGTCGGGTGCCAAGGGCACCGTTGTGGCTAGAGTGCCCGACAGTCGGGTGCCGAGGGCACCGTTGTGACTGAAGTGACTGACAGTTGGGTGTCGGAGGCACCATTGTGGCTGGGGTGCTTAATAGTCAGGTGCCGGGGGCACCATTGTGGCTGGAGTGCTTGACAGTCAGGTGCCGGGGGCAACGTTGTAACTGAAGTGGCTGGCAGTCGGGTGCCGGGGGCACCGTTGTGACTGAGGTTGTCATGTGGTCAGGCGCCCAGGGCCCCGATGCGCCTGAGGTGGCTGGGTGCCACGAGACCTTGATGGTCGTGCTCGGGACCTGTTGACAGAGCCAGGGGCATGATGCTTCATCTTGCGTCGGGACTTGTGAAGTATGCCCATTTTCTGGGTAACAGCATGAGGGCACGCTTATCAAGGTAACACGAAAGTGGCACACGATCATCGAGGCAGAGAACCAGGCTGGGAGCCTCGATTGAGCCATGGCTGATGATGCGCGACCATTAGGACAGAGACTAGACTGGGTGCTCTCATCGAACAATGTCCATGTCATGCATGAATGTCGAGGCAGAGATCTGCCAGGGTGTCTCGATCGAGTGACGACTAAGATGCACGACTATCAAGGCAGGGACTGGTAGGGGTGCTCTCATGAAGCGACATCTGGGTCATGCACGAATGCCAAGGCAGGGCCGAGCAGGGTGCTCCCATAGAGCGGCGTCTGGGGGCGCATGACCATCGAGGCAGGGCTCGGGCAGAGTACTTTCACCAAGCTACATCAGGGACATGCACAACTATTGAGGTAGGACATGGGTAGAGTGCTTTCACCAAGCAAGATCTGGGGTCACGCATGATTATCGAGATGACATACGTTCATCACCACTGGGGGCCGCCCTTTCGGAGGTGTGTGTTTGCGCTAGACGTCGTATGAGGGATGCCCATGCGGCATGCCCTCGGCGTGAGCCTAGTAGACACACATACAAATCTCCCGGAGGTGGGTGTTTGGGCTAGATGCCATGTGAGGGATGACCATGCGGCATGCCCTCGACGTGAGCCTAGCAAACACACACACAAATCTCCTTAGCGCATCCTTTCTCCTTGAAGCTTGATCATTCATTGTTGATGGCACCCATAGGGGGTTTTATAGTGGAAGATGACGGGTCAGGAGGGGTTCAGGCAGGCCAGGTTGAGGGGTAAAGCTAGTCCAGGTAAACCCCTTGGGGAAGTGTCATGGAGTGGGGGAGGTAGGGTTTAGGCAGATTGGCCTGAGGTGTGAAGCTGGTCCGCCTAAACCTAGTGAATAGTGAGGGTTTACGCAGACTGGCCTAAGGGGTTAAGTTGGTCCACGTAAACCCCCTCTCCTGGATGGGATTTACGCAGACCAGCTCAAGGGGTTGAGCCAACCTGCGTAAACCCCTCCTCGGAGGGGCAAACTGGGCAACGGAGAGGCTGGCATTGGGTTTAGGCGGACCACCTTGGGGGTCTAGGCTGGTCCTACTAAACCCCCTCCCCCAGGGGGTTTAGGAGGACCAACCTGGGGGTCTAGGCTAGTCCGCCAATCCCAACTCCCAACACAAAACTTAAATTTTTCTGAACAACAGGGAAGTGTCGACACCTAGTGTTGGCACCTTGCCCTGTGTTCCACATTTTTCTCTTCGGGCAAAAACTGGGCACCGAAGTGTCGACACCTAGTGTCGACACTTCCTGATCACGGGTTTTCATGGACCGGTTCGAAAAGGGTTTTGACCATTTAAAACCCCCTCCAACCCTCATCTAAAAATGCCCTAAAGCCTCTCCACTGCTAGTGCCACTCTCCTTTTATACCCACTCCATCTCCTTGCTATTCCTCTCCCATTCCAAGCCCTAGAGAGAGCGGACAATGCTGCGGCACTAGCGCTTTTCCTTTGGTAGAGCATCCGTGGATCTTCTCCCTTCGGCTATTTGTCACCTGGAGCGTGGGTGATCTACGGAGAACCATCTCATCCGAGGGAAGGGCCCCTCTGATCGAACAAGGCCGCACTATCTTCACCTCTCTCTCCATCTCCGTAGTCTTTGACTCCCCATGGTGCCCAAGAAAGCACGCTCGGCAAAGAACCCACTGTGGAAACCCGTCGGAAGAGGGAAATCCGGGCCAAAAGCCAAGAGCAGCAAGCTTTTAAATAAACTCCCACTCCTACATAGTTTAAGATGATGGATAGAAAGGTTCTTCATCCTAGAGTCATTGATTTTAATGATTTACACACAGGACTTCCTGAACTTTACCCTTGCTGCAAAAGACACTGAACCTTGTTTCTTTCATGGCCGATCACCGCAAGATATATCATTCCCTGGTTCTTCAGTTTTATCGAAATATGGCCATCAAGAACAATAAGTATATGACAGTGGTGAATGGGCAACCCATTGCAATCGCCCCTCACCGTTTAGCTGAAGCTTTTGCAATGCCTAATGAAGGGGAGCTCTATGAAGACACAATGATTGATGAAGATGTGGCTTATGAATTGCTAACTGGGGAAGAAAAATAGGACAGATCGGTCAGTGGCTTGAATGCCAATTATTTTCCACCTTTACAATGAATTCTTCATCATATGGTGAGAACCATCTTGCTTCCCAAGGGTGGAGGTCAGGAAAAAGTGACAAACCAGTAGATTTTTATCATGGCCAACATTCTACTAGAACGACGCATCAATTTTCTAGCTCTAATTTGTGGCCACATTACTAGCTGTCATCACACATGCTATAGAACTCTATCATATGCTACTGCCCTCACTGCCATTTTTCGTTGTGTACGATTTCCATTGACCAAGGAACCGTGCCATGCACTAAGAGAAGGGGATATCTACACTACTCACTCTGTCTGCAAGAATATGGGTTATGTCAGAGATGATCAAGGTCATCTTGTTTGAACTCTAAAATCTATGAAGGACAAGGAACCTGAGGTGGATATAGAGGAGGAAGAAGCGTATGCTCAGGCTGAGCACGGTGGGCCTTCCAGCCCACATGGCGCCTCTCCAGATGTCTGTGGGATGCAATTGAATATGGAGGCTTTGAGTGGTGATGTGGGTGAGCTCAGGGAGACAGTGGATGTTCTTACCCAAGGTGTTGCGGAATTGAAACTTAATCACACCACATATCTCCAGGCATTTCAGTCCATCAACACCTCCCTTGACTATCCTAAAACCACCATGGTTGCTCAATCCCAACAGTTCAATGACATATATGCTTTTATACGTCAACCTCCTCCTCCGCCAAACTTCGGATCTGACGAGCCTTGATCTTCCTGTTATCGAAACAGGTCGAATTCACACCGAAACAGGTCGATTTCAAACCGAAATAAGTCAATTTCGACCGAAACCCTTAATGATTTCGACCGAAACTATTAAAACACTATTTTTTTAATAATTTCAGACTGCTACAGTGCTATTGAGTAATTTCGGACCGATACCGACCGAAACATCGATTTCGACCGATACTGTTATCCATGGATCGGAACGGGTTTAAGTGGCCGAAGAAGATCACCAACCGCATGACCAACGACGGGGATGGCATCATGTCAACGACAGGCTGCCCATCCCCACCGTCAGAGGGGCCTCGCACCCACCAAACTATACGTAACTGCTGAGATGACACCTCTTTGCTGACATGGCACCATCCCCACCGCTGGTTATGCGGACGGAGACCAGCTTCGGCCATGCAAGCCGCTCCCGTCTGCTTCGGCTACAAAAGAAATCGCCAGCAAGCAACGGGAAGGAATGCAATTTGATTTAGCTATTCACATCAACAAGCATGTGCAGATACCCTTCTTTCACTGTAAAATCTGTCATTTGTTAGTGGGACACTGCGGGCAATAAACTATCCAAAAGCGTGGCAAAAACCAGATGCCAAAGCAAGGTCAAGGCAAGCTTTTCCAGCAACTTTACCATACCATTTTATACCGTCGAGCCCCTCTTTCTTCCTGCCAGATTTTGCCTCCGAATTTTTTTTCTTGGCGACACTTCGGAAAAAGCATTAATGCACCACCACCGTGGGTACAGAAAGCCTTGCAAATATTATCTTTTCTACACTTTCGGTGACCTGAAAAAGATATGAAAGTGAACATGTGATTTTGTACAACGGGCACATCGATTCATCAACCATTTAAGAGTCATGATTCAGTTCTGAGCATGTATAGGTCCTGCAGATGCGCCCGCAAGAACATATACTCATGTCGCATTCTCTCTAGTCGGCCCTCCATCATTTGCATTTCTTGGTTGAGGTTGTGCACCCGTTCTTCCAGCCAACGGATGGTCTCTGACCTCTCACCGCCAAGACTATTGATGTAGTTCCCTTGTGAAACAATATGGATTCTTGGGGATTTAGTTAGTAGAAGTATGATGGCCAGCTGCAACCAGTCAAATAGAAACGCATCAGCCATAAGCACATGGTGTTCATGTAGAAGCATATGTATATATGGAAGATTTACTTTAAGTCCTTTGCGTGTATACACAACATTAACACCACTATCGACAAAATGCAGGTCCAACTGGGCACAAAATATATCTTAGACGATATTTGGGGGTTGCATCAAGGGCTGTTTCCATTGAGCTGATGGATTCTTGGAGCCTGATTGAGCTTCCACACGCACCCCACAGAAGAGAGATGGGTTTGACACATGCATGATCCATAGGGAAAAGCATATGCCTTTCACGATGAAATAAACAATGCAACTCCATGAAGAACCTAACATTTTACAAAAAAAAAAAATGTTTGAAACAATGATAGGCGTGATGAACAGATGAAAGATACGGTGAGTAAATCACAAGAAAGATAAGATGAATAAATAAGAAGCGAAGGTGACTCCTCAAACATCCCTGCCCAAAAATATTCAAATGGCAGTTGGCAATTCTGAGATGGTTCTGGAAAGAAGGAAGAATGAAAGGGTAGGCACTCTAATCATGTCTTGTCGTCTAGAGTAATGAAATATTAGAGAAAGCTCATGCCTTGGAATTCAGATCAAAAAGAAAGTTTGGCGACAAATATGAGTTAAGGCTGATAAATAGAACAACAAGGGTGAGAAATGCTCAACGGTAATGAAAGGTTTGCTCTTGTCTACAGTTCTCACACGAGAAGTCTAAGGCGATGGCTGGTTGTGAATAAGGGTGACAAATGTGTCTCTAACGGTTTAAAATATGCATTTGGGCTGAATAATATCCCGATAGGGCGAGAAATAGCTAGAAGTGTTTGCACGACTTGCTTCCCTCTAGAATTTAAAGGCTGACTTCTGGCACTCAATTCCAGGCCACGTGGCAATGTTCTAAAGGGTTTCTACTCCCTTCTTTACATGTGGATCAATCAGAAATTGATGCAGATTCTGGGCTGTGCTCAAGCTGTCGTATCTTACACACTCTACAATGCTGTCATCATTACACTCACTACGAGTTTGAGTATTGGCTGAAGTAGTGCATAAGTTCAAATTGAGCCATCTCTACTTTTTACTCCGCATAATTTTAATTGAGAGATCTATTCACCCCCCCTCTATAACTCGCTCCTGCATCCGTCACTTGATATCAGTGCATCCAACAATTGGTATCAGAGCAAGTCTTTGATTCATCAGATCCAACGATCTGCAGAGAGAATCCAGCTAATTCATGCATTTACTATTTCAATTTATTGCCTTGATTTGAGTTCAATGGCTCACCCACCTACGTTTCATGGCTCACATTTTTATAACTACGTAGGCAGATTGTGAAACTTTGTGAATTCCGTTGATTCGGATTTATGGGTCTTAATTTCACATGGACCGTATAAACTTTCTGAGTACAAATCCAAGTGGAATGTTGTCCATAAATTAAATATGCTGATAATCTAAGAGCCCTGAAGTTGACGAAAAAGGTTGTTGATGCTGATGTATTTCCATGTGTATCTACGTGCAGGAATGCTAAGAAGATACTGGATAAGCTGATGGCCTTTCATGATTAGGAGGATAGATGCTTGATGGCTGATAGAAGTGATCACAGTAGTGATCAACTAGATGAATCGTCATCCCATGTAAGTTCTGAATCTAAGGATCTCACATTTAGTGATTTGATGAATCTTTACAATAGATTGCTAGATAACTATAAGAAAGTCAAGTCTGAAAAGAGAAAATTGAAAAAGAAACTGACATATGAAGTAAGTTCATCGAAATGTGAAAATGAAAACCTCAGAGCTAAAATGAAGAAAGTTAATGATTCATGTAATAATTGTTTGTCTGTGAAAGCATTGAATGCCACTCTTCATTCTGAAATTAAATGGCAAGAAGAATTGATTGATTCACTGAGGGAAGAAAATGAAGATTTGTTAGATAAGAAGAAAGAGCTAGAACAGATTGAGGAAGATCTGAATGAGAAATTGAGTTTAAAGTCTAATGATGATAACCATGTTGAAGAATTCAAAAAATTGAAGTTAAAAAATGAAAATCTGAAAGAATTGAACACTGCCATATCTGAAAGATTGCTTGTGTTTGCAAAAGAAAAATGCTAATGAAATTCAATATGAAAAAGAACAAAAACTATTACAGGAAATTGAAACTCTTAAAAGCATAAATGATGCACTACATCAACAAGTCATTTCTTGTGAAGATGATGTTGTTGAACCCCCTCATTGAGTAAATGTTTAACTAAGATGGGTTTTGATGATAACCAAACACTATATATTTGTATGAATTGAAATTGAGATGTTCTAACATGAAAAGCTTTGGCAATGCACACCCTTAATAGTTTGCATTTCATCCCAGTACCTAGTATATCAAAAGGCGTTACTAGAAAGATAGGTTAAGCCTATTTGGAAGGTAGTCTCCTTGCGTGAGATTGGTTTTCAGATTGATATCTCCGCCATATACAGGATATTGGTTAAGTCTAGGTTCATCATTTTGCATTGGTCCATCCAGGTAGGTCTCGTGAGTCATCCCTTAGCTCCCTTTAGGTCCCCTTGCATGCTCACTCGTGGAGGTACTCAGTACCATCACCCTGACACTATGGGTGAACCCCAAGGTGCCGCCCAGGGAGTCCGATCTTTAGAGGATATGATGGCTCTACTCATGGAGTGCATGGATAGGTCCGAGGAAACTCTTAGGGATCATACCGACTGCTTAGAGAGTCGACTCAAGGCTGTGGAGGACTGCGCTAAGGCTTCTGACCAATCTGTCAAAGGTCTGGTTGGAAGGCTAGAGAGTGTGGAGAGAGTCCCCCGTCGGGACCAACCCGGAGTTGTTCTGGCCCCCCAGGCACCTGCTGCCCAGCCCACCCCACCTAGGGCTGAGGAGTGACAGCCACGTTCCCTCGATTTTGAGGACTATCAGTCTGACAACGATTATGAGGGAAATGGCCGACGCCGACGTGGTCACCAACCACATAGGGATGATGAGGATGAGTGGAACCTCAAGACCATTCGCACCAACCCTCCCACGTTTGACGGATCCATGGCTTTGGAACCAAAGGTCTATCTAGACTGAGAGGCCGGCATGGACTAGTACTTCGAGTGGGTTGAGATGACAAACCACCAGAGAGTCATGTTTGCCAAAATGAAGCTGTTAGGGCAAGCACAAACTTACCGGAGGAATGTGGAGAGCTTGCTATTTCAGCATCAGGAGCCCCATGATGATTCTTGAGATGAGATGAAAGTCAAACTTAGGTATCATCAAAGGCTCATTGATAGGTGGCAGAATCTCAGCCAAGGGGATCGGTCCGTATCTGAGTACATCGTGGAGTTTGATGAGTAATTTTTACAATGTGACATCATGGAGGAGAGCACCATGCCTGTTTCCTGCTTCCTTCGTGGTCTGCGGCCCCACTATCAATATAAATTATTTCACAGTAATGTGACCACCTTGGAGGATGCAAATCAGGTCGCTCTCGAGTTGGAGTAGTTTGAGTCAAATTTTGCTCCCATCCAGCATCCAGGAACCACCTATCAGCTTGGGGCCGACTCTCGTACCCCACCCAATTCTTATAGTCGGTGGCCGGTGGTTCATCCCCCGGAACCCCCTCGCCAGGACCCCATTGTTCCTAGGCCCCACACTCTCCGTCTGAGGGATCATCCCCCTCGCCAGCCGGCACCTATCTTGTTGAGTTTCTCCAAGTGATTTTGATGATAACAAAACCCTAAACTCAGTTTCCACCTCGCGCCGTTTCGAAATGATCACGAACAAACTTTGAATGGGTTTAAAGCAACCTTGTGACACGGTAAATGCTTAAATGATAGAATGGATATAAAACTCAAATGCACATCTCCAAATACATAATCAAAGCTAGATTAAAACCAAAAAACATGAATTGATTGAGGACATGAAGCTCTTGGCATATGGTTATAATTTACTAGGCTAACAACTCATTTTTACAAGTTTCCAACAGTTCGGTCGACCAACGGACAGGGGTCGATCGACCATTTTTTCCAGCAAGCAAAAATGAATAGTTTTTTACAGTTCGGTCGACCTAAGGGCAAGATTAATTTCCTATAATCCCTGATTCTCTTCGAATCAGGGTGGTCTGTACAAAATATACCCACATGGTGGTCACATAAATGGATGACAACATATGTCTAAAAGGGAGCAAGACACGCGAATGAACAAATTTGAAGAAACGTACCTTCCAGTCCTGAATACATAGGTGAAAGGGGCCAGTAGAATAACGAAGGCTCCTTATCTCGAGATGCCCCTTCACAGACTAGCCAACAAATGTCTCTAATTGAGGTGCAATGCTCAGCCAGCAAGGCCAGGTCTTCGTGACCACGAACCAGCAAACAATGATACAAGCCGAGGTGGTCTATGCCCCATCCGTCGACATATTTAAAAGCAACAAACAAAGGGTGACTCAGTAGCGCCTCGGCTCTGTCATTCATCGAGAGGCCATGGAGGCACAGCAGCTCAAAGAACCAAGAAGTTTGATTGTAAAAAGTCAGTCGCCGATCTTGTTTCTTAGTAAATGTTCTATAAGGACAATGATGGTCGGCCTCCGGATGCTAAGGAGCAGGCGATGCAAGGGGTTCCTCCACTGGCAAAGGGAACTATTGGAGCGCCAGCCTCTTGCTCCCTATACTGCACAACCCCTGAAGGGTCTTCAAGAAATCATCCTTGTTGATCGTGGGAAGTTCAGGCTGCAGCCTTGGAGTATTGTGCTTCACGACTTTCCATGTGGCCAAAGAGGCTTGCACCTCGGCATCCTTCCTGTACTTTAGCCTTTTCAAGTGGGTCGGGTCAATTTTGAATACTAGAGAAGACTGGGCATTCAAGAATTTTTTCTCTGCTGTGTCCTAGCAATCATTTCGAGAGGTCTGAAAGAAGCCTATTTGAGAATTTCACCACTTAACATACTCTGACATTATACTGGGGAAGCGTGTAGGGGTGGGCACCCTGAATGAAACAACTTCTCTATGGTGGAAATAGTCCCACCAAGTGTGAGCTTCCTCTACTGCTGCCGACCCCAACTGCACTCGATTCTCTAGTGGGAATTGTGTTGAGGATGAAGGAATGTGTTGATCATAATCGAAGTTCTTACCAAAACAGAAGGGATAATATGGCTCCAAGTAAGTGCTCCCTCCCTTCTGGAAAACCAAGACATTGGGTCTGATCGCTAGAGCCCAGTCTACCAGTTCTAGCTCTAGAGAAGGCCGTGTACAGACTACGCCAGAAATGGGGTGGGTGTATTCCTTGACCGCTCCAAATTTTCACTCTTGCAGATGGTTCACCAATGGACTAGAATGCACAGCTAAACCCTAGAAGTGTAAGGCACCTGAGTCGTTCATGGGGACTTTTGTCAGTCGCCCCTTGATGGAGAATAGCTGGTCCGTGGGCTGATTCGGTTCCACACTGGCGAACTCTAACATTCTTGGGAACAAGCTCGACGACTGCAATGCCCTGGGAGCAAACTCATAAAATAATGTACACACCCAGGCGTTGAGGAAATGAAGAGGGCCTACGATCTGCAAGTTTCTCCGGAGACGTGAATGATGAAGGTCTCCCAACATCTTGTAAATCAAGCACAAGGCGACTGGGCAGAGAGACAGCTTCACTCCCCATGCCATAAGACATGCTGGATATATAGCCTTGGCATGAATTACAGTCTCATCACCCTGGGGAAGAGCAAATTCACATAGCCAATATGTTAAATACACCGCATAATGTGTGACGATGTCCACTCCGGTAGGGATCGAGCCACCCTGCTGCCCCTTTTATCAACTTCTGGCTTCCAAGTTGACTTACGGCCCATTTAGGTCGACTTCCATCAAGCATTCGGCTCTCTTTCACTGTGCAATCTTGAATGTGACCCTTTTTCATCCTCTTCCTTTCCTCTATTGAAAAAGTGCCCTTCACCAAAGTTGTTTGGTTTTTGAGATCTACAACTTCTTCTTCTACGCCATTGGCCAGTTCTACACCGATTATGAGTTATTCACGTTTTTCCGGCAGGGTGTACTGTTCACCTGTAGACCCACCATTTTTCCTATCTTCTAGCCCCATTTTCTCTCTCTTCTGATTGTCTTTTCATCTTGCTCTCTTCATGAAAGTTGTTCACCTTTCCGTTATCTATAATTTCTTCTTCTACCACTTTTGCTAGTTTAGCACTGTTTGGAAGATATGATCCGATTTTCAAAGTCACGCAAAGTCTGCCCAAAATTTTCCCTAGCAGCCAAGCGGTCATACGACAGACCGCTAACCAGCCCAAAAGTCTAACCCGCACTGGACTCTGCCTGATTTCTGTCCGCCGTGACTATCTTCCAGGAGCTATAACTTTTAGAATACTCTACTAAATTAAGCAACGTTTGTTCCTATGTCTTCTCCTTGATATTATCTCAGATTTGGTCCAGAGAAGTCTAATTTTCATTGGCTATCTTGCTTAGAAATGTGGACGAAAGTTGGGGGTTTATGCGTCCTAGTTCAACACAAAGTCTGTTTCCTACGCGATGCGCCCTCCTTCCAGAAGCCATATCTTCCAGATCCTTCCTCTAAATTGAGTCTCACTTGTTCCTGCCTCTTATCTTTTGTATTATCTGGAGATTGATCTATAGGTCTTGAGATTTGGTGGACTCTATCCTCTAGAATCGTGGCAGAAACTTCAGGGTTCCATCAGTTTTCTATATAAAGAGCTCTGTGCAGACCATGTGACGGGGCGTGTTTCCAAGCCGACGGCAAAGCCATGCTGCATTGTCTTCATCCTTCTTCAACCCTAGCCTGAAGAGGGAAGTGTTAGCTTCATTTTCATTCTTTATTTGCTTAATTTCATCAACATTTGCCCTCTTAACTTCGCTCCTACTTTCAGCAAATCATCATAATTTTACTGGTTTTCTGCGATACTGCGATGGGGGTCTGTTCATCAAGCTAGGGTAGAGTCATACTTCATCCTCCTTCAACTCCATCTTGAAGAGGGGAGTATTAACGTCATTTTGATTATATATGTGCCTTATTTCTCTCATCTTTTTCCCCTCTTCCAAGCCCCAACTTTTCAGGTTTCACCACTTTATTCTGTCACTCTGAAATCCAGATTTCTTGTGACGAGAGCACGTTTGCATCACTGGGGCAAGGTCATGGTGTACCTCTGATCTTCCTTTTCAACTCTAGGCTCTTAAGGGAAGTATACTCTTCGTTTTCCTATGTTTTGGGCTCATTATCTCATCCTCTTCATGTTTATTTTTGTCCATCATTTTGCACTTTCACACAGTTTTCATTCTAAAAAGTCTCATTTTTCTGCCCGGTTCTGCACCCTTCATTTTCTTGTGTTTTCTTCCCCATTTTTCACTATTTTCTTTCCCATTTTAAATCCTTCTTTTTGCCATAATTTCACCACAATATTCCCATCTTTCCGTAGGATCCTTTTGTTCCCCTTTTAGTATCTTATTCTGTGAGTTATTCATCATTCTTTGAGTCCGTTTTGTGCACTGTTCTACATTGTTCTGCACTGCGAGCTGAGGATGATGACCACGATTGTGAGAACTACAAGAAGGGAAACGAATCAGGGGTGCCCAGGGATGGATCCCCAAGGAAAACCTTTCGATGCTTAAGTCAGCAAGTATGGTAGAGCTCTGATGCAAAGAAGAGGGGTGAGGAGGAGATGGGGGCACAAGATTCCTCTCCACCAAGTGATGAAGTGCCTCTTGCTCAGGGTTAGTGCTGCTTAGATGCATTTACGTTTCGCAGGAGGGCCTCCCAGGTTTATATAGTGACTTATGAAACGTAAGAGCCCTGTGAGCCGAGGAGTTTTAGGGGAGGTTACGTCCTCTTCGTGGGTTCTTTATGACTCAGGACTCTTGATTTCTATTATCCTCTTGATTCACCTGCTTATAAAGGGCACGTAACGGTCGCATAGATAAGCTTTCATCAGTTGGTCCGAGCATGGGGCCTTGGCTCAAGGGGGTCTCCCAGGCAATAGTTGCTAGGCTCGGGCATGGTGCAAGGTCCAAAAGGGACTTTCCCGATCGATCTGACGCTCAGACTTCTGAACCCGTAGGTCACCTAGGAAATGCTTGATCCGAGTGGGTTATTGGGCTTGAAGTTAGTGGGCCCCGAGAGGGGATATCACTCTAAGGAACTGAGCCTCGTTCGACGTGGCGAGACCTTGTTGCCTCTCCCCTTGTCCCCGTCCTACTCTCGAGCTAAGGTTAGGCTCAGTCGAGTAGCATTTGGGGAAGACGTTGGTGGCTCGAATTAGATGGGGACTTTCATTGACAGGGGCAACTTAATGTGTCTGTCCTGGGGATATGCCCGTAATGATGATAATTCCTAGGAATTGATGTGTGGAGTCCCCCTTTTTTGAAGACTGGAACGTCACGCCACTTCCCATGGGGGGTTTATAAGCATAGCGCGTGCTGTTGGTCCAAACTTCCATTGCTTAGGGTTTTTCTTTCCACCATCCATGCATTCGTGAGAGGCTCATGCGCCGCGACGGTGACTCAGAAGAGCGAAGAGTCGTGGCGGCCTTTGCGGAGCTCGCGAAGACTACGGCGGCAACGATCCACCAACTTTTGCTCCCTCCTAAGTCATCTAGCTCAGTGCCTTCTTCCTCTTCCTCTAGCTTTTCTGGTTACTCCATGGCAGGCCAACATCCCAAGGCCAAGGGGCGAGAGGTCGAGCGGGCCCCAAGGGTTTTTACGGTGCCGTCGGAACCTCTCCGCAGCGAACTGACTGAGGGCGAGGTGAAGCGGTTGGAGGGTCAGTACGGGTTTTTGTGGCACAAGTCTAGTTTGGACACTCGCTTCGGTTTCTTCTATTCTTTCCTCTTGGCCTGGAAGTGCGGGTTCCGCCTACCTCTCCATTTCTTTGTTGCCTAATGGCTTCGGTTCTACCAACTGGCTCTAGTCCAGTTGCTCTCCAATTCTTACACCCTCATATTCTCCTTCATCTTTCTATGTCGCTCGTGCGGGGTCGACACTTCGTTGGACCTCTTTCATGCCTTTTTTGAGTTGAAGGAGCATGGCCATGCGGGCAAAGGCTTCTTTTATCTCCAGGCGAAGAGGGGGAGGAGTTGCGTGACCCTCTCTGCCAAGGACTCTTCCCACAAGGGCTGGAAGACCCAGTATTTTTGTGTGGGTTCGGCCTTGGGCGGTGAGTCCTAGACCTTCCCGTTGGCACCCAACTTCCATCCAAACATTCCTCCGAAGTAGGCTGTGGCTTCCCCAGAGGTAGAGAAGAAGGCTGCCCTTCTTCAGAAGAATCATCGATCCATTGTCGAGTTGATGACCGAGGCAAACATCGAGGAGATCCTTCTCGGATGGTGGCACCTCCGGGTAAGGGCTTCAGGGCCTTGCATTGATGCTGGGTCAGATTAGTAGACTTCCTTCTGATGATATGCTTTACTCCGTTTAGATTCGAGGTGAATGGCAGATGAGGGGGCGTCACCGACCGAGGTGGAGATCATCAACTTGGAGGGGACGCCTATTCCCGGCGGACCTCAGACATCTGGGTGCTCCTCCCATGTCCAGGACAAGAGGAAGCAAGTCACCCGGGATGGTGCTTCTGAGCGTCACGGGGCTAAGCATAAGGACCCCATGGAAAAGCTACTACGGTGCTCGATGGAGGCCGTGGCCGCTGAGAGGAAGCGGGCGAGAAGGGCGGAGGCCGCCCGTACGGCCAAGGAGGGTGCGTAGTTGGCTCTCCCGACCGTCAAATCAGAGGGGCCATCACCATCGGAGAAGTCACAGTCAAGGCGGATGGGTCCCAGGTAGAGGCGACTGGTGCTGGGGTGACTACCGAGGCTGAGGGGGCGCAGGGTAGTGGGACCTGGTCTGAGCCAATCGAGGCTGAGGGGTCACGAGGTGAGGTGACCCTATCCCAGTCGACCGAGGGTGTGGAGGTGTGGGGTGAGGCGACCTGATTTGAGCATGGCGGTGGGCCCCCAGAAGTGGGAGTACTCGGGGGGGATGCCCCGATCTCGACTGTCCCAAAGAGGACCTTCCCTCCCGCGGCAGGTGCCTTCGCCGTCTGATCCTCCCTGTACCGCAGATGCCATTCTGCGACGTTAGAGGTGGTTCGAGGAGGTCTTGGGCGCAGCCCCCCTTCCATGCTTCTGGAGTGAGTCATGGAAGGTAGCTTGATTCTGGCCCAACTGGGGGCCGAGATGACTGATTTGTTTGCTCGGGTGGACTCAGAGAGGGAGTCTCTATCCTGGGCCCACGACGTATCAGACCGAAAGATTGAATGCTTGACTCTCAACCTTGAGGACCTTCTGCGAGAGGTGGTCTAGCTTAAGGTGCAAGCAGAGTTGAGCCAAAAGGAGGCTCAGGTATCGACCAAGCTGCTGGCTTAAGCTCGTTATATGGTCGGGTTGAAGGATAGGCTCCTAGAAGGGGAGCGCAAAGTTTTGGCCGACTGCGATGAGTAGTGGATGGCCGAGCATGAGGAGCTCGAGGGCCGAGTCCGGGAGGCCGAGGGCGCGCGAGCCGAAGTTGAGAAGAGGTAGTCCGAGGTAGAGCAGAGGGCAGCCGAGCTTGAGAAGAAGGCGGAACTAGCCGAAGTGGAGGCACTCGAGCACTACAAATGCTCGGAGGGTTATCAGGCGGCACTTTAAAAGGCTGCCTTTTCCTACTACGAGCCAGGCTACCGTCGGGGTCTTCGGAAGGGGTTCTCTCAAGGCTTCCACCGAGTGACTTCTCTGGCCCAGGAGCAAGTGATGGAACAGCTCGAGTTTCCTTCCGGGCAACGTTATGACTCGGACAAGGATGTCATGGATTCTTCCTTCCCGACGTCGAGCGACAGTGGAAGTCAGGATGCCTCCATCTCGTCCGAGCGATTGTCGACTCCGGCAACCTTGGGAGGGGGCACGGTCGAGACAGTTCCCACCTAGGTGGGGTCAGTGTCCGAGCCGGCCGTTACCGAGGGTGTTAGGGGTAGGTCGCCTGGTGCCGAGGATCCTTTGTCTGCCAAGTTTCGTGGTGGGCCCGAGACCTAATTATATTTATTTTTTTTCTTTCCTTTCTTTAATGTGGCCATGAAAAAAATTTCCTTGTGTATATGATGGCGGTAGTAATAAATGTTGAAATGACTGTTCCTTACCACTTTTGGCGCAATTTGACTATTGTACTTGTAGTTGTTGGAAAGGCGGTGATTTTTTCTATGGATTTCTCGCGTGTCGATTGGTCAGGTAACTGGCATGGCACTAACGCCTGTCCATCTTCCCAGACTTTGAATGACTTGCCACTTCATGTGTTTGCGTTGAGGGGGTGTTGGTGGAAAATGAGGTAACCACCTTGGGGAAGGGGTTTCTCCCTTTCACGCTTCTTCGAGGGGAAAGTCATTTAAGGCAATAGCTCCCCTTCGGCCTATAAAAAGGTCCCAAAGGGTGTTTCCTCCTCTCTTCATCTCTTAAGGCCATCCTCTACAATTTTTCCTCTCCGCGAAGTGTTGGGCTATTAGTATTGGCGAGGCATGGAAGGCATTTCGGAGGATGAAGATGCAGACTGCAATAGGGGGGAGGTTCCGACTTCTCCAATTTGAAAGAGCATTGGACGGTTGGTAGGCAGCTTGAAAGAGGGTTTGACATGTGGTGGCACGTCCTCTTCCTTCTTTTGGACCACCGACATTACCTTTGGAGGAAGGTAGAAGCAGACGGATAGGGGCATCAGGCACCACCCCTTGTCCTGCTCTCGCCTCTCCTCCTCCCCTCCCCTACCGATTCATATGGATCTATTTGGACCAACTAGATCAACTAGTTTATCTAGTAGAAGACATTGATTTGTTTTAGTAGATGACTTCTCTAGATATACTTGGGTATTCTTTTTGACTCACAAAAATGATGCCTTTGGAGAGTTTCAGGCATTTTTCAACAGAATAAAATAGAATGGTGAGCAGTCTAGATCTAATATTCTATCTGATCATGGTAGTGAGTTTGAGAACTTACAGTTTGATGATTTTTACAGGGAAAATAGGATAAATCATAGATTCTCTTCACTAAGAACTCTAGAATAGAATGGAGTAGTTAAGAGAAGGAACAGAACCTTCGTGGAGATAGCTCGGATTATGCTAGTTGAGGGAAACTTGCCTAGAAGGTTTTGGGCTGAGACAATAAACACCTCTTGTTATATTATCAATAGACATTGGTAAGACCTTCTACTCAAAAGGCTCCTTATGAAATACTAAAAGGTAAGAAACCTTCACTAGCTCATTTCAAGGTTTTTGGATCAAAATATTTTATCCATGTTAACTCTAAAAGAGACATTGATAAATTTGAGGCCAAAAGTGAACCAGAAATTTTTCTGGGGTATTCTGAAACTTCTAGAGCCTATAGGATCTATAATGTTAAATCTCAAACTATTGAAGAAGCACCACATATTTTGTTTGATGAAACATCTAAATCTGAAAGTAATTTCTGTAGGAACAAAGATGATGGAGAAATCCTAGAAAATAAAGAAGAGCAGAATGCAGAACAAGTAGATGAAGGTGAGACTGACGGATTAGGAGTTCAGGGAGAGGTAAATGCAAATTCAAGTAATCAGCTTACCAATATAAGAGTGCTTAGAGATCACCCATTAGAAAATATTATTGGTAATCTGAATGAACCCCTTAGGACTAGGTCTCATTTTAGAATTCAAAATGAACTTAATTCTTTTGCTTTAGTCTCACAAATAGAACCCAAAAATATTGAGAATGCCTTAAAAGATGAACATTAGATAAATGTCATGCATGATGAACTTAATTAATTTGAAAGGAATAAGGCATGGCACTTAGTTCCTAAACCAACACATGGTATAGGCACAAAATGGGTTCTCAGGAATAAAACGGATGAACAGGGAAAGGTTGCTAGAAATAAGGCTAGGCTAGTGGCACAGAGGTACAATCAAGAATTTGGGATAGATTTTGAAGAATCTTTTGCTCCTGTAGCTAGACTAGAAGCCATTAGGATTCTTCTTGCATTTGCATGTAGCCTAGGAATAAAACTTCAGCAGATGGATGTCAAATCTATATTTTTAAATGGCTTAATAAAAGTGGATGTTTTTGTCAAACAACCCCCTGATTTTGAATGTATAGACTTTCCTGATCATGTGTACAAGCTTGATAAGGCACTGTATGGACTGAGGCAAACTCCCAGAGTTTGGTACGACAGATTAAGCTCCTTCCTCACAAGCAAAGGGTTTTCAAGAGGTGAGGTTGACCAGACCCTATTCACCAAGGTAGATAATAAAGAGATTCTCATTGTTCAAATCTATGTAGATGACATAGTATTTTCGTCAACTAAACCATTCATGTGTGAGGAATTTTCAACCTTAATGACTAATGAATTTGAAATGAGTTTAATGGGAGAACTGAAGTTTTTCCTTGGATTGCAGATCTGCCAAACTTCAGGGGGAAGCTTCATTACTCAGGCCAAGTATATGAAGGATCTGCTGAATAAGTACAAACAGAAGCATCCTCATGTGTTAACTCATCAATTTTTTTCTTGAGATTTTTATTTTTAGATCTATTTTTTCTATATTTTGTATATAGTTTTTCATATTCTGACTCTCATTGTTCATTTGAAATAAAGTCAGGGTCAAAATTTACCTTCGTTGAATCATCTTCATGTGCCATGAGGCACAAGCTCTCCACTAGCTCTTGCAGCTCCTCATCGGACGGTTCGTCCTCTTCGTCGCTCCATGTGGCGACCATGGCTTTGAATTTCTTGAGCTTGTCTTTCTTGAACTTTCTCTTTAAGTCTGGGCACTCTCCTCTCATGTGCCTGGGCTTCTTGCATTCAGAACAAATGACATTATTGGGCTTGCTCGACTCGCCCTTGGTTTGAACGAGCATCCTTTGCCCCTTTCTGAAATTACCTTGGAAATTTCTCTTCTTTCTCAAGAATCTCTTCACTTGGTGAGTTATCATGGCCAAGTCTTCTTTTTCATTGCTTCCCTCACTGGATTCTTCTTGTTAGAAGTCATCATCAGATTGGTGAGCTTTCAATCCCACCACCTTCTTCTTCTTCATTTTTTCCTCGGCTGTTCTCTTCATGTTTATCTCATAGGTCATGAGTGACCCTATGAGCTCATCTAGAGAGAGTGTGGATAAGCTTTTTGAGTCTTCAATAACAGTGGCCTTAGTGTGCCATGTTAATGGAAGTGATCTTATAATCTTCCTTACAAGATCGAAGTTTGTGTAGATCATGATCTCCACACATCTCACAATCAAACGACCATTATTTTATGCAACAGAAGCATTTAAGATAATATGGTTGTACATGTGCTGTTAACACTATAACATTTATTTTGCTCCATCTAGGGGGTTTCATTAGTGATCGCCCTCATATTCATATGGATGTGTTACTTGCGAGACAACCCTCAGCCTGAGACTAGCTGAGGTAGGGAACTTGTCCAACTTACTGTTTGACAACTCCCTCTAGCAACATGCTAGCTAGCAGTGGAAGGTCTAAGAAGTTAAACAATCATCGATCCTATTCTTGGGGAGTCTTCAAAGGGTGAGTCACTTGGAGGGTCGATAGAGTGGAAGATGCTGTGTTTCAATTCTGTTAGTCCCATTGGGTAGAATCTTGGCTTGCCAACTGTGGCTAGTACTGAAAAATTTTCAGCGATCCCATTCTATGGGGATTCCAAAGATTAGCCCTCAGTAAACAATTAGGACGAATGGCACCACTATTCCATCTAGTAGAGTACCGGCTTGGGGAAGGCACTGGGTAAGACAAACTATCAATGAACCCATTTCTGTGTGCTTTGGTGTGGGACAATCTCTCAGGGACACCGTGGAACTTGACGGATCATTTTATGGCTGTCAAAGGAGAATCGACCCACATGAGTTGCACACCATATAATGTGCGTGGATATGTTCAGGGAGCAAGGGGCTTCCCACAGTGTGAGACTCTCTAAGTGGACTCCTGCATACATGCGGATGAGTCCATAGATTTATGTGCAAGGAGATGGGATGGAAGGCCCAACATATCGATGACCCTTGGGCCATATGTAATCAGGGCACCACCGAATGAGGGCGCGGTCCTCGAACTTACCCCATAGACCTAGGTAGGATGGATGTTCAAGTCCTTAGCTCACTCTAATAAAAAAAATAAGAAAAACCATGGGGAGGAGGAAGAGGTATAGAGAATATATGTGCACAACGAAGATAGAGACTTCTTCAAGATTGTAGATCTTTATACACTCTAACCTCTTTTCCTACCCTTTCGGAGTCTCATCAGCTCTTGGGTGGCATCCTCGGGTCTTTGGATATCGGGTTGTCGGTATCCGGGAAACTAGGTCGTTACAATCTTGGTCCATCTTTTCTCTCTTGCTCGTCCCCATTTGTTTGAGATTCATTATAGAAACTAACTGATATGTTAACCGAAAACGCACGGTGAGCAAAACGCTTAGTAGGATTTATATCTCTATACTAGGCAACTTTAAGTGAATAGCATTTTAGATAAAGTTACTATGCTATGTCGAGAACGTGACTAAAACATGGAATATGAATAAGAGAGAGAGAGTAAAGGAATGTAAGTAATTTGAGTCACAAGCAGACAAGATAGCAAGAGTAAAATTCAAGTAGAGAACGAACATGTAGCAATTAATATCATGGATTTGGCCATTTTATGCAAGCATAAATAAGTCAAGTATTTTATGTAATTCAAGTACTTTCAAGTATTCAAGCAAGTAAAGTATTTCACAAATTATGGAATGTCATAAATGAATCTTGCGTGCATGTTTCGATGTAATGCCACACCAGGTCAATAACAGCTCACATGGGCACAAGTACTTTCAGGCGCTCTCTCCTAGGACCAGATCGGGCCCCATTAATACTAGACATTGTGGTTAAGGAACAAATATCAAAAGTATATTTAGACATCCATATAGTATGTATGGTCAATGAATTTCAAGTTAAAGCTCATGAAATAAAGTATTGATCTAGCAAAAATTTTCATTCAAGGAACAAGTAGTACAAGAGCATAAGTATTTGTAAGAGAAGTTCAAGAGTGATTTAAGGCATAAAGTTTAACGACATTCAGCCGACAAGAAGGCATCATGATCAAGAACATTAAGTTAGTAAAGGAATTGGTTTGACGAATACAGTACGGTCGGTTCACATGAAAAATCTTGTTAAACGACTTTGATCAATTTTTTCACAATCGGGTGCTTAGCTAGAAAACTGAAGAATCATGGCCAGGTAAGAGGTGGGACAGTGTGAGACTCCCCTCGTATTCACGAGTATCTCATTGACTAACCACTTATCCATTTAAAGTATTTGCCCGTGGACCTCTTTCCTTAGACACCGTTCTTCCATGAAAATCTAGCGAGCTACATGGCTTGTCGAAAACATGGTAACGCGATAACATGGAAATCATTAAAGCTCATATCGATCACAATTATGCAACTAATCTCATGTAATTTTAACAGATAATATCTACTTCATTTAATATGCCAGAAAGATAATATAGTCGTGGAGATCAAAGATATCATGAAGGTAACATGAACTAGGACAAAAATATAAGCTCATGGAATAGAATTATTATCTTCCATATCCTTAACTTAATCATGTCTGAATTTAATTGATATGCAACTTAACATGACATATCTAACATGCTAGATGATATATTGGTTCAATTAGAACCTTAAAACATCACGTTCAGGGTGTAGATCGCGCTTCAGGAACACGGTCTTAAAAGGACACCGTGATTCGAAATGGATCTTCTGGCGATTAAAAATCTCGGTTAAATCATATGTCCAGTTGCATGGACATTCCCAGGGCTTGTGTTATTGTCAAAAACATCAGGAAACAGCACACGGTGAATTTTTTCCTCTTTCTTTTTTTTGGAAGCCCGGAAGAAACTGGGCTCTTTCCTGAGAATGTGGTCGGTCGGGCAACCACATTCAAATCAATCCCAATCTCCTGATTGTACCCTTTAGCTACCAACCTGGCTTTATTTCTGGTTATTACCCCATTTTCATTCAGTTTATTCCTAAAGACCCATCTAGGCCCAATGACAGGTTGGTCTGTGGGTCTAGGAACCAGATTCCATACTTTGTTCCTTTCAAATTGACTAATTTCCTCATGCATGGCATTGATCCACTGTTCATCCATCAAGACTTCTTCAGTGTTTCTGGGTTCTATTTGAGACACCAATGCAATGAGGTCTTGGTTATTGATATTCTTATAAAAGGACCTAGTCCTAGGTGGGTCGTTCAGGATGCCAATTACGTTTTGAACTAGATGATCTTTTACAATGCGTATGTTGTTGGGGGACTCACCTATCTCTGTTGTTCGATGCTTACTTTTGGGTGACTGATCAGCCCTTGGTTCTTCGGCCTCCTGCTGGTAGTCTTGTTCTGGATCCTCCTTGGATTCTAGCAACTCTTCATCTGCTCCTACATTCCTGTCATCATCAAATATTACATGAGGAGATTCTTCTATAGTCTGATTTTTAACATTAAACACCCTATATGCTCTAGATGTGTAAGAGTAACCCAAAAGTGTTCCTAAGTCACTCTTAGCCTCAAATTTATCAAGATCAGCTTTATCATTATTGTGGATGTAACATTTTGAACCAAAAGCTCTAAAGTAGGCTAAGTTGGGTTTCTTACCTTTGAGCATCTTATATGGGGTTGTCTTATATTTTGGCCTTATCATTTCCCTGTTGATGATATAGCAAGCTGTGTTGGCTGCCTTTGCCCAGAACCTCCTTGGGAGTTGACTTTTCACCAACATAGTTCAAGCAATCTCTACAATGATTCGGTTCTTCCTTTCGACAACACCATTCTACTCTAGGGTCCTAGGAGATGAAAACCTGTGGATCAAACCCTCTTGACTACAAAAATCAACAAATGAGGAATTATCAAATTCTCCTCCATGATCAGATAAAATATTACAAAATTTAAATTTACCTTCCTACTTTATTCTTCTGAAAAAGTTTTAAAATTTTGAAAATGCATCATTCCTATGAGCTAGGAAGAAAGTCGATGTAAATCTGGTAAAATCATTGACAATAACATATCCAAATCTTTTCCCATTTATGCTAGCAGTCCTAGTTGGTCCAAATATATCCATATGCAAAAATTCTAGTGGCATAGATGACAATGGTTCATTGCTATGTTTGAATGGTTTTTTGGTTTGTTTACCAAGGGAGCATGCTTCATAGATTTTAATATTTTGCTTGAATGATAGCTTGGGTAAGCCTTAACCATGTTGTACTTGACAAGCTTATGTAACACATGATAACTAGCATTCCCTACTCTCCTATGCCACAACCAACCATCCTTGGACTGACTAACGGACAAGCACAAATTTTCATTGCACAAGCTATCTAAATCTACAATGTAAACATTATTCACTCTATGTCCTACAAATTTCACATTGTCAGAATTTATTTCAAAGATTTTGCACCCATGAGCATCAAATAACACCTTATGCCCTTTATCATACAATTGACTAATACTCAGCAAATTGTGTTCCAGACCATCTACTAACATAACATTTTCAACAAGATTTGCAAAATTTTTACCTACAATTCTAGAACCAATGATCTTACCATTTTCCTTTCCTCCAAATCTTACCTGTCTTGCTTCTTTCTTGATAAATTATTGAATTTCTTTTTATCCCCTGACTCATGACTAGACAAACTACGGCTTCTCTCATTCTTCAATCGCTCTTGGATCCGTCACTTGCATAGTCTGAATCTGACCCGCTAAATTCTCCTGAAAAGATATGAAAAGTAGGGAATTAGTACACTTGCCTAGTAAGTATCTTCGTATTAACATGAAGGCAAGTTTAAGTAATTAACATTTTAGCTCTAGAAAGAAAGATAATAAAAATGTGATAAATCACACGGATAAAACCAAAGTAACACTAGTAACAAGGCATGAGCAAGATATGCGAACATAACCAAGCAAGGGTGAAGTATAGATGCAAGTTTGGCCTTTTATATAACTAGAATTTACTAGCATGTATCGAGAATGTACTTTTCATAACCATGTAGGCTATGCACTAGAAGGCCATGTAACAAACAAATATAATTTCATGATGAACCTCGTGGATTTCACCTGTTTATAAAAAAAGTACGCCCAGCGTAATGTGACGCCACTATTCATCATACCCCTTGGTTTACAGTATATTTCTGGCCACCTGTCGAGGGGGCTAGCATGGAGCCCTTGGACACCATCCATGCCCGCCCTTGCACCTTCAAGTTATAAATCAAGCTACTTCTATAAGAAAATAATAATGTTTGACTAATATTGTAAACTTCACACAATAGCTTCATAATAGCAAAAATCATGATAAGAATGCACCAAATATGAATATGTGAGTTCAAGAATGAATTATAACAAGGTCATGCTATGGGAGGAATCTGACAGCATAATGGTACATTCATTAATTTTTAAAATTTATTAAATGACTTATTGAATAAGATGTTAAGTTTTAGATAATTAGTAGGCCATCTTGGTACAGCATAAACATAACTCTTGGGTCAAACCATGGGTTGGGCAGCACTTTGACAGAATGTGATCATGCCAAGACTATTTCCTTAAGTTGGCGGTCAAGTCAAGACTATCTTTTGACAGAGTCGATGCCAGACAGAGAAGGGGTTGACGCAAGGTAACTACAGGTAGAACACGGTCAGATCTGGACCGCTACTAGAAGGTGGCGGTCTCAGGAGGGTCACGATCAGTCCTGAGTGTAGAAAAATGCAGAAACTCAAGTGCTTTCTAGACCAATGACTTTTTACGGTACAATAAGCTCAGCGTCTTAGTGGGAATCCTAGGCTCGCAGAGACTTACAGAGGCCTTGAAATATGCTCACCTAATCTGACAGAAGGAATATCTGACGGAGAGAATCTCAAGTCCAAGAGAGTGCTCCTATCAAGTGCATGTGAACTACTAGCAACGTATCAGAATATGCGCTATATGTGAACTTGTAAAACAGAAATAAGGTGAGAGGAGAATGAGTCAAAAAATAGATCCAAGTGTAATCAAATCATGGAAATTATCTTTAAATTACAAAATTGTAAGGTTTGGCATTAAATTAACATACATTAAAATAACCATTAAAATCATGCTAACATGCTACACGAATCATGCAATGTTTAGAAAATACACTATTACTACGCTCAGGCATGTAGGATATCAATAATATAACAGGGAAAAATAAGGTTTTTGGTCAGGTTGCAGAGACCAGATGGCAGTCTGTTGAGGACCGCCGCTTGATAGTAGTGGTCTATCGAGGGCCGCCTTTTGAAGACGGCGGTCTCTGTGGAACTGCCTTCTGTCTGTAAGAGACAAAAGCTAAAACAACATGCAAGGCCTATTCTAGGGGAATTTTTGCATGGAAACATAGTAATGTGAAAAATGGGAAATAACTTAAAAAATTGAAAGAATTAGAAGATGACACAGAAGAAGAAGTTGTATAACATTTAAAAACAAAGAACTTTTATGAGGACAGTAGGAGGAGAAAATGGAAGGAAGAGTGCGAAATAATAGAAAGAACAGAGAGGAACACTGATTCACAGATGAACAGGATAGCATAGTAAAAAATAAGAAATAACTTGAAAACTAGATGGAATTAGAAGATGATGAAGAAGAAGAAATTATAGAGCATTTAAAAATGAAGAACTTTCATGAAGAACATAAGAGGAGAAGAGAAGTAGAAGGGGGAGAAACCGGCACCCTAAGATGTGAGAGAGAGAGGGAGAGAGAGAAAGAATGCCCAAAAAATCAAGCACATCCTCTCCTCCTTGTCATGGGCTATTTATAGAAAAAGTTGGGTCAATAGAGGGTGGAGATTGTATCAAAAAGAGATGGATGACTAGGATTTGGTATACGATGCTTTATGGGGGAAAGAAAAAGGAGGTGGGCATCCCATCCTTGGGCTTTGAGCAACCCCCTTTCCAAGACTCATCGTTCCTCTCCTTTATTTCAAACTTTGAATTCTCTTTTTCCTCTAACTAAAATATGTGCTTCTTTTTCTCAATTTCAAATTTTTAAAATTTTTTTTCCCTCCAACCAAAATATAAACTTCTGTGTTTGACTTGGTCAAAGTGGTGATGACAGTTTTACCCCTGGAGTTTCTTGCAATTACCTTCGGTGTCCTACACACACATAATTACAATTTAGTCCATAAAAATTACCATAATATGCACATAAATCTCAAATGCTCATGCTTATGCAATGGAGAATTAATGATCATGGTCCTCAACTTTAATTTATTAAATAATATCACCAAATTAATCAATTTATGTGAATGCTCCAATTTAAATGCGGAGTTGAGGTTAATGATAGATCATGCACAATTACCAAATTATATGCACATAAAATAGTGTACATGCGATGAATTATCATAGAAAATGGACACGTATTAGTCGGCACTTCTGTCGGGCCTCAGGCATCGACACGAGCAGAGGAAGTTCCCGTTGAGAAGTGTGCCACCCCCGTGAATGTAGAACTAGTCAACAATGACTCTCCGGCTGGTGAAGTCTGAGAGATGACTCTTGAGACTCTCATGAAGGAGAACCAGCACTTGAAGGCCCTTCAGCAAGACATACTTCAGGAATGTGACCTTCATCCTCAGCCACCCACTGGGCCTTCGACGGAGGCGCTGATTCTACTAGGTGGGCAAAATGGTGCTAACACCTCAGCGGCAGCTGCTCGGACCCCTACAATTGCTGGGTTCGGCATGCCCTTGGCCGAGGCTCAACCACAGCCATCCAACACGCCGGTGCCGAAAAATCTCATGGCACAGCGCCAGGTGATCGAGCGGACCATTGAGACCAAGCTCGCCCAGTTTGGAGAAGGGGTCGCGACCGTAGATCTCTACCGTGTCCCCTATTCGCTCCACCATCAGCTCAAGAAACTTTCCTCAGAGTACGCCAAGCCGCCGAAGTTACATAAATTCGACGGTCACGAGTCTCCACGTGAACACTTGGCTTGCTACATTACGGCCATGGGTGACTCGCGTTGGATGAGTCTTATCTCCTTCGCTACTTTGCCACCTAGCTTACAGGAACAACCTTCCAATGGTATGCCCGCTTGAAGCCCAATTCCATCATTGACTGGGCGGATCTCTAGAAGAAGTTCCTCGACCGTTTCTAAATGGCCGAGCGAAAGGTCTCTTTAGCCAAGCTCTGCTCCCTTTGACAGAAGAAGGGCGAGAGCACCCTCGACTTCATCAAGAAATGGCGAGACCTCAGTATGATGTGCGTTAACTCGCCAGTCCAGGAGGATGCCATCACCATCTATCGTCGAGGCTTGGAAGCCGAGGTCAGCGAAAAGCTTCTCGACACCAACGTCAAGGGCTTCGACCAGCTGAATTTGGCAGTCGCCGAGATAGAGATGTTCTTCACCGATAACCCAAGCTATGCTTCAGCAAAGGGTATGCAGATGCAGGAACGCCAGTCTGGCAAGGAGGTGAACATCATCGAATTCACCCCCACCACTAAAGCCAGCAAGGGAGCCGGGACGAGTGATTCCGACAAAAGGCCAGCTGATAAGCCGGCTGCTCCCTCCCTCTCAGAGCGTATGAAGATGCCCTTATCCTCCAAGAAGGAACATACGAAGATGCTCTTCGACCTCTGTATGGCCCAGAGGATAGTCGAACTACCTAAAGTCCACAAGCTAGATGAAACCCAGAAAATCGGCGATCCCAACTGCTACCCATATTACCGCATGCTGGATCATTCCCTCAAAGATTGCTATGTCTTCAAGACCGAGGCACAGAACTTGATCCGAGACGGCCTTATTCAAATGAAGAGCGGTCTTGTCGATCCTCTGTAGCCACATACGTGGTCCAGACCAGCCAAAGCAGCACGCATGGTTCACCCTTTGGCTAATGTGATCCAAATGATGGCGGCATTTTCTCTCTCTGATGACGAATCAGAGGAACCCAGTGCTAACTGAAGAGAGTGGTCAATCTGGTATCCAGGGTGGAGGCCCTGGCATGATCACAGACCCCTCTCCTTCCCCAGGGAAAGAACCCGGTGGCTCTTCGACGTTCTCGTCGAGAGGGCACAAATCTTGCCCCGCGACCCACTGGCAAACTACACTCAGTGGGACTTTAGTCATCCGTAGTACTGTCCCTTCCATGCACGAATCTATCATGCGATCGAGTCCTGTGAGGAAGTCCAGTACCTCATCGAGAAATAGATCCAGTGGGAGTAGATTGATGCTGAGGGGAATTCCATGGCACTTGTTCGACTGCGACAAGTTGTCGAAGAAACTCTGAGCACTGCCAGCAATATGCCAGAACAGCCTGATCCTCCCCAAGAAAATGGGCACGGGCTGCCTTACCAGCATACACCAGAATGGCTTGAGTTCCAGACCAATAATCGGGAAGCTCTCGAGCGACTACGGAGACGCAGGGAGTAAGATGCGAGCCAAGAGGCGGGGCCGAGTACCTTCTCGGCCAACGTCATTCACTCCCCTGCTCCCCCGATCTCTCTCGATTTCTCGACACCACAGGCCAGTCAACCAGCCCCTACCACTTCAGCCGCACAGTGGCAACCCTGGCAGGAGCTAGAGTCTCTCCCCTTTTCTAGAGAAGACACTACTAGACTCCTCTGAGTCCTTCTTGGCTGAGAGGATGTCCTAGTGGGCAAGACTAGGATGGACTCCTCAAGCTCCTCTCACCCTCTCCATACCCTACCTCTGTCTCCGATGCCCGAGGATAGGAAGGGAAACCAGAAGCTGGGTGAGGTTTTGGCACGACCAGACCAGATCCTCCCAATAGCTCTCAAGTCGGGTCCGCCATCACAAAGGCCACCCAACGCGCGAGATCAAGGTAGCCACTAGGGGCAGCAAGGCCCCAAGATGTCGTCAGGTGTCACTCGACCCTGCCCTCAGCTAGACTACAAGGGTTAGGCCAGGAAGCAAGATGTTGGTCATGCTCCCCGGACCACTCCTCAACAGAAGTCTTCTAAGCCACCGCGGTTAAGGCATCAAATTGCGCACATGTCTCTGGATACCAGCACCAGTCCATCAGCTCAACAGCAGAATCCTTCCTCGCCACCACGGCTAAGGCATCAAACCATGCACACGTCTTCAGATGCCAGTACAAGTCAATCGGTTCCTAGTAAACTCTTGTAGCCACCGCGGTTAAGGCATCAAGCCGCGTCCACGTCTTCGGACGCCAGTCCCAGCACCCCTACTTACCAGGAACTACCACTCGAAGTCATCGAACAGGTGATCAACACTACCTTCCAACTATAACAATCAGAAGGTGCCTGGATTGAGATCCGGGCAAAGAGGAGTCACCGACCTCGCCCTGCAAACCCATCGGCTCGACGGCATCCCCGCGCAGACCCGTCAGCTCCAGTTCCAGTGCCTCCTCCTCCTACTCCCCTGGAGACGGCCATCGTCAAGAAACAGGAGAAGAATAAAAGGAAGAATCTCAAGAGGTGGCTCAAGAAACAAGCCAAACAAGTAGCTGCTTTGCAATCCCCAACAGAGCTAACACCTCTCTAGAGGCTGCAACGACTCATTAACAACTTGGAGGAATACATTCCTCTCTGCCCTACTGGGCCTATCCCACTCGATAGTTACATCAAGACTCACAAATCTAACTAGACTCAAGAAACAAGAAATGACTCGGGTCCACTAAAGCTTCAGGTCCGGTCCACTCGATCACTCTTACCCATTCCAAATTCCCTAAACTCTAGCTTCTAAATTACCTGAAAAATATTAAAGGAAGAGGGTGAGCAAGAAGCTCTGTAGGATTTAGATCTATATCGCCATGCAGAGTTTATGTAATTAACAATTTCATCAAGTGGAAAGAACTATATTCATGAATGAAACACTTCGATAAATCAGTAAACATCTCAAGACCTTAATCTTGACAGGGTCAAGTTTAACGAAGAGCTGAGATCAAGTATAGAAAGTACAAAGTTAAGCAAAGCTGTATAATGTTATGCACAAGTGATCAATATTAAAGAATTTTGGCCATATATCAAATCAAGTCAAGCAAGCAAGTATGTTCATGTACTCAGTTCATGTGGAAGTGGAATGTCATAGACTCAAACACGTTAGATAGTACTTCGATGTAATGCCTCACCATGTCATTACAAACTCCCATGGACACTAGAACTTTTTGGGTGCTCTCCCCAGGACCAGATCAGTCCCCTATGATGCGTTGGCATTGAGGGTTGGATTAGAGATCCCACGAAATCTAGACATCCACATTATTCAATGGCCAAGGGTTCCAAGAACAAGTCTCAAGTAACCAAGCACTAAGAGGCAATTCCATATAAGGAATTCAGGTTCATTAGATCATTGAGAAGAAGTCATAGAGATATGACTTAAGAATCAAGGTAACGTTGTAGCACATTCAACATAAAGGGTTGTGAACATGGTAGGGTGGTAGCCTGGACATGCAAAAACCCGATTAGAAGCTCAAACATCGCATTGCCACACAAAACACAAAACTGGCCAAGATAGCGGTCTTCAGAAAATTACGATCATGGAGTAGTAGTCACAGAATAACCGCTATTAGCAAAAGAGCAATAGGTGCCTACGCCGACTTAATAGGCCAGTGGGTCGACGCACAAGGCATGGAACAAGAACGCAGTTCAAGGTGAGCCGCAGTCTAATAGTGGCGGCCTAAGGAGAACCATGACCATTTCTGGAAAGGCAGTCGTTAGAGGCCACACTAGTTAATTAAAACAAGGTTCAATCGACTAACAGAGCCTTTAGTTAACCTAGGAACATTATTTGACTAAAGGCAAGGTTCAGTCGGCATGATCTCGATCGAACAAAGTAACATTGTTCGGTGGATTGGAACAAAAATCCACCGACTGGACAGGACTGGCACGCTGGCTAGAGAGAAGTGGAATGCGGTCAGTCGAGCGGTGGCGACCTGTAGGTCGCGGTCCTCAGAGGGCCACATTCTAGATGGAGTTGGGTAGAACTTAGTCACAACCTCAAACTGCCTAATCAAAATCCAGTCGATTCAGTAGGTTCAGACTTTCAGGGTACAACCTGCTCGATGTCCTAGTAGGAATCCCAAGTTCACGGAGTCTTACGGAGGTCTTGTGATAGCGGTCCTAGTCTTACAGAAGGAGTGTCCGGCGGAGAGTCCCAACTATCCCAAGAATTGAGGTGTGAAACTACGAAAAACAGGAGTGAATGGTAGGTCATTACCACCAGAGTGGCATGACCCTCAAGCAATCACAGCAAGGTAACTAACTTGACTAAACAAGTCAAAGTATTGCAGAATTTTTCAAAGACATGAATAGATTGAGCAACAATTAATCTACTTGTTTACAAGGTGTAACAGGGACGTCTTATGACAGATTCGATAGCATCATGCCGTACACAAAGAAGGCGATCCTTGCCTTATGCTTCATAGCTTATTGAAGTTTTTATCTATGCTAGGATCAGTTTAGCAGATGAGGTGACAGTGTAGGTTAGGCCAGATGACATTTATAACAAACACAAGCTTTTCACCTCCATGCATTACCAGTTGGGTGCCGACGGAGAGTTGTATAGTGATGTGTGTGGTTATGGTGATGATTCAAATAATGAAGAAGAGGAAGAGCCCCACCAGGAGGAGGCTCAAGTACCAGACCTGCCTACTGTTCAAGCAGAGGAGCAGCCTCCTCCACAACCCATGGACCAGGGGATGCCACCTCAATTCTATCTAGGGGAATCATCTACTCAAGGAGCTGGATAGCCCACCTGGGATTTTGAGGCTCGTGACAGGTGCCTCACACGAATGGAGACTCATATGGATACTTTTGGGGGGCAAATCTCCAACTTTGGGAATATAGTAGAAACTATGACCAATAGGATGGACACTTTTTCCCAAGCCTTGGACAATCTCGCCCATGACATGGTCAATCTCACCACTAGTCATTAGGATTCTCACCAGGCATTTCATACCACCAACTAGTGGGCATCCAGCACCATCTGCAGGCTCATGATGACATCCTTCATTCCATTCACCTCCATCTCAGTGATGAGGAGCCTTCTAATGATCATGGCTAGGACCCATCTGTTCCACCTCCTCAGTGATTATTTTTGGGCCCTTTAGTCTACTCTTGATCCACCTCTTCTTTTATTCCCTTCCCCTCTTTTGATGAAGCCAAAGGGGGAGAAGTATCCTATATATATGTTATGATTATGCATGCGTGTGAGTGATTCTATGAGTGTGTGCCATTTGCATTTGCATAGTCATGAGTTGTATAGTCGTGAGTCAGTGTCAAGTGTCAATGTATGCATCAATGTCAATGAAGTTAGTGTTCAATGTCAATGTATAACTTCATGGATTAATGAAATGCAATGCACTTGGTTATTGAACATATATTGATTCTTCTATTTTACTTCATCTCATATGGATGTAGCAGATATGAATGAATGGATTGCTTTGATACTGGCTTGGATGGTTTACTTTGAATGGATTGCAATTACCTTAAGAATTGTTTTGCTTACCGACCTTCAACTTGGTTTTGTATATCAAATGGTGTCGAAAGAAGGACAGATCAAGTCTATCTAAAATCCTTCACTATGCGTGAGTGTAAACTCTGTCTCATACAAGAACCATGTTGGAAGCTTGAAGTGTTCAAGGATGTGATGTATGGGTTGCGTTCTAGTTCAAATTGGTTTCAACGGCATGCCAATGTATTTAATGAAGTGGAGTTTTGTCATCATCAAAAAGGGGGAGATTTTTGAGTTTCTCCAATTGATTTTGATGATAACAAAACCTGAACATGTTAACGGTCTCATGTCATGTAGAAATGCATAAGAGTGAGCAATAGAAGGCGATTAAGGTCAATCCATGTTATGTCACAACGCTCACATATTTAAGTGTCAAAAATGCGTGAAATAAGCCAAATGAACCTCAAATGCATGCTACGAGATGTTCAATGTAAGACCTTTCTATATGGATATGATTTCTGGGCTAACAAGACTATTTCTACAGAAGATACAAGTTTCAGTCGACCAATGGGCATTGGTCGGTTGACTAAATTTCTCAGAAGCCATCAAATTACAAAGTTACAGGGTTAGTGGGCCACTTGGTGGTTCACCCTTCAGGCCCATTTGGGCTGGCCGCTTCCCCCTCCCTGTGGGCCCAACTTGGGAGGTGTGCCCACCCCCTAGGGTTAGGGTTTGGGGCAGACCATTCCCCCCCCCTCTTGGTGAAAGTGGCAGCCGCCCCCCCTTCCTATCTTGTAGGAGAAATCCGAGGCATTCTTTCCTATTTGGTAGGGAAGCCATTTATTGCCCTTTTTTTTAGGATCTCTCTTAGGAAATTAGGACTTTTTTCCTTCCCCTTGAGATATATAATCTGTAACCTTTGGGAAAAAAGAAAATCAATGAACGAAGGATTTTTTGTGAGAATTGAGAAGGCTGCGCCCTCCCTTGTGCTCTCTCCTTGTGGGTGCGACTCCCACTTCTTCCCCTCCCCCTCTCCTCTTCCTAGGGTGCGATGCCCTAGGCCTTCAACCTTGGAGCTGCTACTGCTGGTACAGAGAGGAGGTGACCTCCTCGACGTCCTACAAAGCTCGGTGTCCCTCGATGTGGCTGCGCTGCGGCGTGAAGGAACCTTGATCGCTTGCTGCTTTGGGCGCTGTCTGTGCATCTGCTAGCAGGATTTGGGTCAGAAAGAACAGGCCGGTACCCCTCCATCCCGCCCTCAAACCCATTTGGGTTCTTCATGACTTGTCTTCCCCCTCAAGTCCCCTAACCGTGACAGAAAACCTCACCCAAAAATTCGTCTGGGGTAAAAGGTTTCCTTTGTAGCCCCTTTTCGCGCGCAGACTGCACGCCTGGGTGTCTGCTTGCAGGATAGAGCCCCAAAGGGCAAGTTTTTACCCTCCCTTCCCGTCCTCTGATTGCCCCCATGTCTTCACAACATTTGTTCATCTACAGATACTCCACACCCAGTTAAAAGTTCGTGCCCTAAGTAGACCTGTAGCAAAAAATCACTTCATAGCCTATTTTCCTACACAGACTGCCCCTATGCAGTCCTAGCGGGACAGAGCCACAACCCCTCCATAGAGATGACCCTCAAACGATCTCTGCTAGATCTGATATTTTGAGAATTGCTTGTACACATCCAAATCCTTCCCTGATAATTTTCTTGCAACCTCGAGAACCCATTTTCCTGTCTTACCACGTCCCTCTTCCCAGCTCTCAGTTCTAACTGCATTGTATTATAGAACTGAGCCCCAACTTCTTACAACTCCCACGCCCAAACCTTCCATTGCTTGCCACCCGCCACTACTACCCCATCACTCCACGCCCCCCACCTATCCACCAGAGAAAACCCGCCCCAAAATCTGCCCGGAAGCCTCGGTGCCGGCCCAATCTTGCACCCCCTATCCTGCGGCAGACAGACAGGTCAGATTGTGCAGCACCGGCTCTGAAATTCACCACGGTCACCACGATGTTCGATTTCCGCTCTGCTTCCCCGGGCGCCCTTGGGACATCCCTGCCAGTGACCACGCCAAATTTCGTGGCCAACGGAAAAGAGGAAGGTCACTGTCCAGACCTGACTTCTTGCTGCTCACCTGGACCTGCGTAGACCGAGCTGCAGTCTGCCCGTCGGTTCGAGCTACTTCAGAGGTCCGCGCCAGTCCTGTCGTCATCCACCTTCCTTCAGGAGGTCCGGCACCTGCTACCACACTCCGTCAGGGGCGTCAGTGCCATCCACGATGCCCGGGACTCACCGTCCTTGCTGCTGGCTCCTCGTCAACCCGTGGTGGCGACTCCGTCCGACTGATTGTCTTCTTGACACAGTCGCATGTTCTTGGCATTTTTGACAAGCCTTGGCGAACTTGCAGTAGTCATCAAACATGGCGGGCCAATAATAGCCCAGTTTCTTTATTTCAATCTTCATCTTCGGACCGGCCCGGTGCGCCCCAGCTGACCTGGCATGAACTTCTTGCATCACCTGCTGAGCTTCTACTAAGGACAAGCAATGCAGTACGATTTTCTTTCGGGCATCTGCCATTATTCAGAACAGGGTTCCATTTCTCATTTCATAAGAATCCTTGACCCTTAGGAGCTTCATTCTTTGTTCTTTTTCTTTCAGGAGCTGTTGATGTCGAAACCAACGTAGGAGGTGCTCCCGCCAGTCAGGCTGTTGGACTTCCTCTATAGTTGCCACTTCATTATCTTCTTCACTAGTCAGAACCTCTGTCACGCTGGGGACCTGACATCAATTAATTACTGTTATATTCAGGCTTGTGTCTGGCGGGATTGCCAAAGAATTAGCCACTTTTGCGAGAGCATCTGCCTGAGCATTTTATCCTCGGTTGATGTGCTTGATTTTAATGAAATAAAATCTTGCCATCAGACGCAGTGCCAATTGGTAGTTTGGGAGAAGTTCTTGTGTCCGTATGTCAAACTCTCCTTCCAACTATTTTATAACCAGCATGGAATTCCCGAATGCCTCCAGCATCTGAATTTCCATGGATAGAGCAATCTATAAGTCGATTACCAGGGCTTCATATTCTGCTTCATTATTTGTGTAGGGTTTGTCTATTGAGAAGGATGTATATATGACTTCTCCCTATGGAGATTTAAGGACTATGCTTGCCACGGCTCTGACTCTGGCTGCTCTAGTTACTGGGGTGTCAATTCTAGATGCACCATCAAAGTACAATTGCCACAAGGCGGGCTACACTTGCTCAGATTCCAGGGTCTCATCTTCAGGGAGCTCTATCTCTAGTGGACAGCTTCCCGGCACTGGGTGCGCAGTAAAAAAGTCTACGATGGCTTGACCTTTGACAGCTTTTTACGACACGTAGGAGATATCAAACTCAATGAGGATCACTGCCCATTTGCCTAAGCGGCCCTTGAGTGCTGGTTGTGACAGAATGTATTTAAACGGATCCACTTTGGAAATCAGCTTTATTTCATGCGACAACATATAGTGTTAGAGCTTCTTGACTGCGACGACTAGTGCCAAGTAGACCTTCTCAATGAAAGTATATTTCTCCTCGGTTCTAACCAACCTTCAGCTGAGGTAGTAGAGGGATTGTTCCTTCCCTGCTTCATTCTGGGAGAGCATTGCCCCTAGGGAGTAGTGTGTGGCTGTTATATATAGAATCAGCAGCCGTCCTTTCACCGGTGCCCCCAACAATGGAGGGGTCTTCAGGTAGTCTTTCAGCTTATCAAAGGCCATTTGACATTCTTCATCCTAATAAAAGGGAACATCCTTCACCATCAACTTATGAAAGGGGTGACACCGCCCCGACAAGTTGGATTTGAACCGTCGGATATAAGCTAGACGGCCTTGTAGAGATCTCAGCTCGGTGAGGTTCCTTGGTGGAGGCAACTGTTGGGACACGGTGCTATGGATTTAGAGGGGGGGTGAATGAATCGCCCTTTAAAAAACCTTTACCTCTAATGAAATCAAAGATCTACCGCTGATTACGCCAGTCCCAGCAGATTGATCTATTTCCCAATTTAGAAGTTAAACGCAGCGGAATGGAATCAACTCTATTCCTGGGAAGTTTGGTCGACCAACCCGCCTGGATTGGTCGACCGAACTCCCCTGTTTTGCATTTTAAGCAGCCGTTTCAGCCCTAAATGCATGGTTTTTCACTCCGAACATAAAATGAGTATTTTACTCACCTAAACTCATGGGAATTGGGCCATTTCGACCTTGTGAGGGCGGTGGTCGCCTGAGGATAAATTCTGGTGGTTCGAGGATTCATGGGTTCCCCGTGATGAGTTTGGACTATGCCATTGTAGCATAGTCTCCACGTGGCTTGCGGGCCCGTGGCAAGTCTTTTACTGTGTGAGTTTAGTTACCATGGAGGGTCATATCCGCGTGAGTTCTATGATCATGGTTGGGTGATTTTTTGTGTAAATTAATGGGCCAGTGCCCATTAGTTTTGCTGTCTGGTTTGGGGGTAGTTTCCTTAACACCCCTTAGTGTAACGCCGTGGTTCACGGTGGGTTGCGTGCATGTTTACGCCTTTCTCGAGATTCCATGAGATTGTGATCGATCGTATTTTGAGGTAGATTCCCGTGGGATCATAGATGATAGAGTTCATCGGGAATCCGCGAGACCGTGGAGTATCCCAGTGGCCGATCGTGTTGGACCAAGCGGGACCGCCTAGTGTGTACAACGCTCCTTGTGCTGAGACGGGACCACCTGAGTATACGTACCTTGGTTGGGATAAGAGTACGCTACTGATGGATGCAGTGGCGCATATCCCATGTCAGGTAGTTGGACACAGCCGTGCTGATGGGCGCAGAGGTGTAGATCCCAACCAATCTAAGGGTGTGATGTGTGTGAGTGTCTCCTCTACTCCTCAAGGGACCGGGTGTAAGTAGTATGAGTGTACTTGAGGCCTTGGCGCTGTATAAGACATCACTGGACGCATTTGGCCATGTTGTGTATGCTGAGTAACAGACCCAATGCTAGTTAAGGTTGAGTTACCGACAACGTTGTCATGGCCCTTCCGGTAGACGGTAGTGTGTCATCCTATGTGTGGGGCAGGGTCCTTCCACTGGCCTAAGCTCGAGACCGAGATTGCCAATGTGTAGTTGTCCTCCCGAGAGTAGAGGTTGTGTGTGTGTGTGGCCGTGTTGCCTCATCAGTGTCTTCCGTCAGTTTGTTCTATCGTGTCATTGTGAGGTTTTCCTCTCGGTAGTAGGACTATGGGTTTGCTGTGGGTCGATGATCCCGGCTAGTGGTTGAGGTTCTCTTGTTGAGGATTGGACTAGTGTAGAGGTTCTGTGTTTACTTAGCTCATCGTTCTTGCCATCCCGACTGCTGCTATTTACTGTTGTTATTGTTGTTACTATTATTTACCGCTTTCGTTTGTGGTGGGGATCCGCGGGACCCCTACTGAGCCAATGAGATGAGTCTCACTCCCTACTTTTCAGGTGTAGCGCTCTCTTGGAGGTGGAGCTCTTTCGGTCAGAGGTCCAGTAGTACGCTAGCTTGCCAGTGTCAGGGTTGTGCCCCGTAGTAAAGTACACTTTCTTTTCATTGACTGTACTTGTGGACTGGACTCTGTAGATTTATTTAATTGCTATAAAATATTAAGTTTATTTCAGTCAGTTAATTATTAAATTCTGTAGTTTATTTCTTGCTAGTTTTGAATTTTAATGCATGACCACGCCATCCTTTTAACCCGTCTGAGCCTTCCAACTCGTGGGTGGCGCCGTAGGATCCAAATGGTATCAGGTTTGACTCGGTATCCAAATCTTGGGATATATATATCTTTAGGCATGCATATCATATGCATTTCTCTTTATTACTGGACAATCTTGTGATCTTCACTTTGAAAAATTGTTGTTCAACAATAGTAGTTGTGAACTCTTCCATTGTGTTTTATGGTGTTGAATTTTTGGAAGTGAAAAGGTTTTGCACATTTTCTATTCTTTTTGCTATAGATACACTTACTATACTGGCAATTGCCAAAGCAATTTGTACTTTGTATGTTCTTTACTTCTGGCTAAAAATACATGGAGTGCAACTCAAATCCTCTCGATTGAAACATAACTAATATTCTGTTGCCCTTTTAATTCTTACACAAAACTATCATATGTTCTTTCCTTCCAGACATGCTAAAGGCACTAGGGGCTGAAGGGATTGCATTTACCAGACATGCTAAAGGCACTAGGGGCCGAAGGGATTGCATTTACCTCTGCTTGATTAGCCACATTGAAACTTAGCAATTAAGTAAATATGAAGAAATGATTTATCTTTGTGTCACGGAACTTTGGGAAGCATCTAAGGCATGAAATTGATGAAGCTTGTAGCACTAGACTAACATCATCTTACCTTTCATTCAAATCTTTTCCTTTTGGCGAAAGTACAGTTGATTATGTCAAAAGGTTTCTAGATTGGATGAAGGATTCAAATAAGGGATAATTGTTTTTGGTTACGGTAAGTCTTTTTTTAATAATTATGGGGCTGTAGATAAGTGCAGCATGCGAGGATCTCATTGCTGTCCGATGAGTTGCGGCGAGATGGAGGACCCTATGACTAGATTTTCCCGTTGGGGATGCTCTGATCCTTCTCCTTCAGCATGAAGAGGAAGGCATCTGTGAAGCTGCCCTTCCACAGGGCCGTCTTCACATGGTTCCCATGCTCGTGTGTCGTTGGGGAGACCGAAGCGGAGAAAATAGCAGTACGGAGAACGCGTTTTAAGGGGAAGAGGTTTTGTGGAGCAAGGTAATTTTATTTTCGAATCATAATATGCAACATTTCCTGGCTCAAAGCTTGTTGAGGTTCTTCAAAATTCTAAACTTCAAAAGTGTGAAAGTTATGTACATCAAGGACATTATGCTTTGGCTTCTCTTTTTAAATTATGTTTAGTGGGCACTGGGGATACCCTCTTGCTGGTTGCTTCGTTCAAAACCTGACTATTGCATCAGTTTTCTATTTCTCTGGGATGAATTACCTGTGATATTACCCCTGAAACCTAACCTTCAGAGGTACATGAACTCTGCTTAGTAGATTTTAGATGTATACAGGTAAATCAGATAAAGGTAAGGGGTATAAGGGATTTTTAGCCCTTCTTTATATTCCGTTATCGCCTTGGAGTTAGCCGTTGTTTGATCCCATTGACATGTTAATGATTTGAGTAGACTGATGTTAGGGATAGTGGTATAAGAACTTTGTTTTCAGATGTCTAGCTAATTCTCACTCTCTTGGGGTGTGTGTGTGTTTGTGTTTTGAAGATCATGGAGAGGATTTAGAGGCATTTTGCCTTGGGAGACACCATGCTCTATTTCCGTTGACCCCTGTTGGAGCACTTGCTTGATGTCCCATGACTTTGTCTAATCAAGATGAGAGGAATCACTATGGAATACTATGTTGCTTTGGAAGGAATTATTGGTTAAATGAACAAAGTAGCTATATGATGAAACGCATACAATTGTGTGATTAATTTGAAATAGACATTTTGTGAGAATGATCATGATTTAAATTGACCGCAGTTCCGGGACAAATGGTGCTGGCGCTTGCATCATATTCGTATGAACTGGCCTTAGGACATTGTGATAGCGCCCGGCCTATAAAACCCAGACACAAACTCATCAATAAGGTTGCTTTTTTCATTTTCATAACGTGTTAGCTTATTGTTGTCCCGTATAATGATATTGATAAGTCTTAACGATATTGCCGTCCTGATCCTTGACATAGGCTGGCCGGCCCAGACCGTCATAGAAATAGTAGGTGACCCGGTTGGCAATATCACACTCGCTCGTCATGCCTACATTGGGTAAATAGGTATAGGTCGTCATCTGCGCAGTCGCGGGATAAAGCCGCAATTCATCGATGCCCCCGCTACCGTTCAACTGAATGCTGCTCTTCCCGGTTACCAGGTGTTCGTAATAGGTCCAGCTCGCGTTGCCAATAGTCACCGTTTTACCCCTGATCGGATAATTGGCGGCCGTACCCGGGATGGAATAAGCACCGTTACTGGACCAGTAGGAGACGATGTAGTTCGTCGAAGCATTCAACCCGTCCCGGCTGATATCGCTGTTGAGCGAATAATACTGGCTGCCCGTGATCCCTCCCGCGACAGGAGCCGTTCCACCCGTCGTCCAGCCACCCGTTCCATCCGCTTCGAAACTGGTGTAGGCGACATCATTCGTCTGTGCATTGACTACTTCGGCGATCAGCTTCTGATGCTGATAATCCCACACATAACAGTGATGAATATCTCCATTTTTCGAACCTTCCAGTAGATTACTGTTTGCATCGTATTGGTAATAATCGACCCGGTCCTCTAATGGATTGGATAGTGTGCTGAACCATACATGCTGAGGCTCCAGGACCAGCGGGCTCGTACTCCAGACATTATAATCGGTCCTCAGCGTATTCAACAAATTCCCGCTATTGAAGTGATCGACCTCTATGGGCGTAGAGACCCTGTTGGCAGAGGTCATTGCCGTCAACGCATTGCCGGCAGCCGTCGAAAGCCCGCTCATCTGAGCCTGATCCGGTGCATACTTATTCAATGTTTCCAGCGAATCACCCTTGCTATTGACCGTGACTATCCTGGTAACAAGGCCATGCGCGGGATTATCGTAATAATAATAAGTGGCCGTTTGCACCGGGTTATTTCCATTCACATCGTAGGTCTGGTCGATGGAGCTGGTCTTATAGATCCAGGGGCACACCACGGAATAAGTCCCCATCGTATAGTTGCTCAACGCGTAGTTACCGCACGCCGCACAAGAACTGTACGGATCACTATTTCCGGGACAATAACACTCGTTACAACCATAGTGACACATCCAGAACGTCCAGCCGGCGATCGCATTCACCTGGAAAAAGTTCGGCGTAGAGCTGGAAAAGCCATTGGAGACATTGTAGTTGATCGTACTTTGCTTTACGATATTCCCCTGCCCATTATAGGTTACTTCCTTTTGCAACAGACCCCTGAATACGTCGTAGTCGGTTTCATACTTGTTCGCGGACACGCCGGGATTCGGCACAAGGTTCACCAGCCCCGGTGATTTCGTATAGTAGAGCGTCCCAGGCGGATTGACATAACTCGTCGCATTGAAATAAGAAACCTTCTGGCCTATATTCTGCGACCCGCTGTCTATTTCCGTCACCGTCGCATATCCTATGTGGCTCCCCTGCGTAAATCCCAGGTAGTTCAGCGAAGTACTGCTGATCATTGCCCAGGTGGTGTTATAAGTCACGCACCCTCGGCATCCCGTCGATCGTCTCCGTGCACACACCCCCGAAGTACGGCCGCAACATTCAGCGGGCGGTGCAGGAAGCCACCCACCGGGTGTACAACACCCACACAGCGATGCTCGAGTGGCGACGACCCGGCATCGTCCTCCACCCCCCAGTGCCGCCCATGCCTGCCCGCGTCTCCTCGAAGGGTGACGCGTACACGCTTCTGTCGAACCTGTCGAACAAGGGTGTCGCCGTCGTCCTCGACATGGCTGCACGGATGCCGGATCAACGGTTCATCATCGTCCGGTCCCCAGCCGAGGTCACCCACGGCATCCCCACCTTCGACGAACGCGCCGCAGCACTCCCGAAAGTGGAAGTCGCGCCGCGTGTCGCCCCGCACCTAGTCGCCACCACCTACCTGACACAGACCCGGATCTCGCTGTCCCCGTCAAGGTATGAAACCTATGCGATGTCACCCATTGAGGCGGCCGGCTACGGCATCCCCTCCGTGGTTGTCGACACCCCCCACGTCCGCGAAGGCATCGGTGACGCAGCCGAGCTTGTGGCCCCGCTGAACCTCGAGCAGACCATCACAGCGGTTGAGGCGATCGAAGCGGATTACACCCGCCGTTCCCGTCTCGCACACGCCCGCGCCGCATACCTTCAAGCGCGGCAGCAGGTCGAGCTAGACAGGTGGGCGGACTGGATCGGTGAGTCATGTACGTCGTCATCCCGACAGCGGTAGAACCAACCAACCTGTCCCTCCCGTACGCGGTCGCATCCATCCGGAAACACACCACCTACACTCCTGTCACGGTCGGCCACGACTTCGGTGTCTGTGACCACATCCCGACAGTGCAGACACCCGGCAGGGTCAACATGTTCGCCAACACCGCCCTCGCCATGCAGACCGCGATCCGTGAACTCGGGGAACCGTTCATCTGGTCCAACGACGACGTGTACTGGCTCCGCCCCGCCGAACCCATCAGATGGGCGCTCGGGCAACTCGACAACGACTTCGGGGCCACGATCTACCAGAAGCGGAAGCACACCACCTGGCAAACCCTCCGCGCCCACAGCCTCCCAACCTGGGACTACGAGTCCCACACCCCCCTCCCCGTCACAGACCTCCACGCCATGACGATCGCACTCAACATGACTGGCGCCATGCGGTCCCTGTACGGCAACCTCACCGGCACACCCGACCAGGTAGCCGGCGACGTGAAAGTACGCAGCCGACGCGACCCACTCCCCGACGCACCCTGGGCATCATCCAACGGCACCCCCACCACCTGGCCCGCCCTCCTCACAGCACTCACATGATGCGCGTCTGCTCCGTACACGGATGCCCCGAGATCTACCCGAAGACCGAAGGCACACGCTGCCCCACCCACCGCAAAGAAGCCGACCAGGCCAGGGGCAACAGGGGGTACGCCACCCGGGGTCACCGGGCCTTCCGAACCGCAGTCATCACACGCGACCCGATCTGCACACTCTGCAACGCACGACCCTCCACCATTGCCGACCACCACCCCCACAGCAGACGCGACCTCATCGACGCAGGCCTCAACCCCAACGACCCCCAATACGGTCGCGCACTGTGCAAGCCATGCCACGACAGCGAGACAGCACGGAACCAGCCAGGCGGCTGGAACCAACGCACCTAACCCCACCCGCGGGCCGAACACACGTTCGAAACCACCCAGGGGGAGGGGGATCAAACGCATGTCAAGGCGACCAGTCCACTTACTTTGTGAAGGGTGAGTGTATATCTAAATCTTGAAGAGTATATAGCGTGTGAGTTCTGCTATGCCAATATGAGGGAGCTTTCTGACAACATTGTCACAACCCTCCCGGCCCATGGCCTCCTTCTTGGTTTGACACCAAGGTTTCCCGACTTGAGCTAGTGGTACTCCTGAGGGTGAAGGTTGCACTCCTGACCGCGTGGTCTAGGTTGTGGCTGCTATTAGTGAGGACAAGCCATCACGACAGTGGTGTCGTAAGGTTTAGTGGGCTAGTACCTTCACGACGGTGAGGTCATGGCTTCTTGGCTGAGTGGTCATGGTTCCATCTTGCGAGAGTAGAGCTTTTCCCCATCCTTGAGGACCACGGGTTTTCAGCAAGAGAGAGTGTACGAACTGCTCGATAATGTAGTTCATTGGAGTTCACGGGGACATGAGGAATTGTGGGTAGTTTCATGTGTTGTGTTTTATTCCTTCCGATTACCTGTTGAAGAGGGGTGATCTCACGCAGAATCCTAAGCCACACGATCTTGGATAGGTCTTAGTTGTCACTACGGATGAGGGATCTACAAGGTAGGAAATGGATCAGAGGAGCCCAGGGTTAAAATCCCGGGGAAAACCCTCTGATGCTTAAGTTAGCAAGCTGATAAAGCGTAGGTGGAAGAGATGTAGTAAAAAGAGTGAGGGGCACAAGATCGCTCTTCACCAGTGAGTGTGGTGTTGAGTACTAAGGATCACCTTACCCGTTTGGAGGGTTTTTTTAGAGTTTATATAGCTGCTTAATCATTTGGCCAGAGGTAGGGTAGCTAGAGGGACCAGTGGGCATTATGTCCTGGAGGAAGGCCCTCCACCATTAAAGGACTCTCGCTCTCCCCTATCATGTTAAGCTTCCCGCCTCCAAGTGGCATCGAGACTCTCACCGGGATAAATGCTCCGTTAGCAGAAACTCATGGACATCGACTGGGGGCACCTGGGGTTTTTTCGAGAGAAGTGGGTAGCATTAGATGCCTATGCTCGGGAGCCACTTGGGCTCTTCTGAGTGACCATTACTTGGTCTTCCAGGCTGGGAGGCTGCCTAGGAAGGTCTGGACCGAGTGTTTTTGGGCTTCGAAATAAGTGGGCCCATTTGTGGGGCTATCACTTAGAGAGATAGGCCTGGTTGGGTCGGAGTGGGCCTAGTTGGGCTGGATTGGACCTAGTTTGGCTGTCCCAATCCGCATATCACTTTGGATCACGGATTTACCCCTCTCCACTTGCCCCCCTACTCCCGAGCCAAGGTGTAGGCTCAGAGAGTAGAATATAATGGGGTAGCATTGGTGGCTCGAATGGGGGATATCTTTTGCCGACAGGAGCCATTTAATGCAACTATCCTGGGGGGTGCATATGATGATGACTCCCTCGAGTTGGCGTGGGGAGTCCCTTCTTGGAGTTCGAAACATCACGGCACTTCCTGCCAAGATTGTTAGGGTATATATAAAATATCTCATATGCTTGTGTCCCACGTCTCCTCTGTTTAGGGCTTTTCCCTTCATCGCATTCTCCTTCTGAGAGAGTCCATGCGCCGCGAGAGTGACTTGAGAGAGCGGAGGATCACAAAGGCTTTCACGGAGTTGGCAGAGATCACGACGACGGCAATCCATCAGCTTCCTCCTCTACTTGAATCTTCTGACTCTAATGTTCCTTCTTCTCCTTCTTGCTCTTCTTGTTCCTCCATGGTGGTGCACAACGCTGAGGTTGGGATCCAAGAGACCGAGCAGGGCGCGGGGAGTTTAGCGTCGATGTCCAGTCATCCTTGGCACAACGAGCTAGGCGAGGTCGAGGTAAAAGAGATCGAGGTCCGCTACAAGTTTCCATGGTAGTATTATTTCTCCCTGACCAAACGTTACAAGTCTGGTCTCGATACTCACTTGGACCTTTTCTGCATTTTTCTATTAACTTGAAAGTGCAGTCTTCGTCTTCCTCTCCACCCTTTTGTGGTGCAGTTGCTGCACTTCTACCAAATGGCTCCTATCCAGTTGGTTTCCAATTCCTATACTTTCATTTTTCTCCTTTATCTTCCTCTGTCGCTTGTGTGGCCTCACCACTTATTTAGACCTCTTTCACCCCTTCTTCGAGCTAAAGGAGTAAACCCATGTTGGGAAGGGCTTCTTCTATCTTCAGGCGAGGAGGGGGAGGAGCTGTGTAACCCTCTCTCCTAGGGATTCATCACCTAAGGGGTGGAAGACCCAATTTTTCTAGGTAGGTTTAGCAAGGGTGCTACCAACTGGGTCCTCCGTTCAGTCGAACTTTCAGCCAATATTCCCTCTAAAGCATCTAGTGATCTCCTCGGAGCTGGAGGAGGAGATCAGCATTCTTCAGAAGAACCGACGATCGACTGTTGAGCTGATGACTTCAGCTAACATCGACGATCATCCTCACCTTGCGTTGCCTCCCAGTGGTAGGGACCTCGAGGGATTTGTTCTTGTAGTTTCTCATTTTAGCTGGTCGAGATTTCACTAACAATTTATTTTCTAGTGGGCAGAGATGAGGCATGGTGAGGATGTGGGGCGACCGTCGGAGTAGGAGGTCGTCGAGATAGAGGAGGCCACTACTCCGAGTGTGCCTCGCTTCCGAGGGTCCTTTGGTTGCCTAGGATAAGGGCAGGCAAATTGCTCGAGAAGACGACCGAGAGAGAAGGGGGGCCAAACGCAAGGAGTTTGGGGAGCGATTGATGCTATCCTTGCTAAAGGCTCTGACCACTGAGAAGAGGCAGCTGAAGAAGGTGAAGACCACCTGCCCGACTGAGGAGTTCCCAGCTGAGGACGTCTGTCACCTATGTCTCTTGACGATCGAGCGAGAGGAGCCTGTAGTGGTTAAGGGGACTTAGTTGAGCCTGCGGAGGCGCAAGGGGAGAAGGCTGGCTCCAAAGTCCTGATCGAGGTTGCTGGGATGCGTGGTGAGGAGGAAGATGCCCGAGTGAGGATCCAGGCTGCGTTGAGTATCACAATCCCAGGTTTGGGGATGTCCTGGCATCGGCCCCTCTAGAGCGGGCTTCTCCCATACAGTTGAGATGGTTCATCATCTCAGCTTCCCTATATAATCAGTGCTGAGCTCTGGCACACCCGTCCATCAGGGAGGAATTCTAGCGTTGCTCCCCTCCCATGCTTATCGAGAGGGTCATGGAGGGAGGTTTATTCATGGCTCAGTTAGGGGCCAAGGTAACAAACTTCGTGGCTCGGCAAGGGAGTGAGGAGAGATCTCAGTCCCGGGCCCATGTTGAGTCTGACCGAAAGATCGGGCAGCTAATCTCCGAGCTTGGGGTTCTTCGGTGGGAAGTGACCTCACTCCAGGCACGGGATCGAGCGAGCTAAGAGGAGGCTCGGTTACAGACCGAGCAATTGGCCCAAGCTCAGTATACGGCCAAGCTTAAGAGTAAGCTCTTGGAGGAGGAGCGCCAGGCCCACGCGAAACGCTCGAGACAATGGGTGGCCGAGCGAGAGGAGCTCGAAGGCTAACTCCAAGAGGCCAAGCAGGCCAAGAGGGAGGCCAAAGCGGTGTGCGAGTCGAGACCAAGGCAAAGCTGACTGAGGGTGAAGCGAGGCTGGCTGAGCTCGAGGAGGAGGCAGTAGGAGCCAGGGTGGAGGCAGTCGAGTGCTATCAAAGCTCGAAAGAGTATCACAAAGCTCTAAAGTAGGCCACCTTCACCTATTACGAGTCGGGCTACCGACGGGGTTTGTGGAAGGGTTTCACCCAAGGCTTCAGGCGGGTAGCTAGTCTGGCTCAGGCACATGTCCTCCACAAGCTCCTCTTCGCTCCTGGGCAATGCTACGACTCTGATGACGATGGCTCGGTCTCTCCTTCATCAACGTCGAGTGATGAAGGGCAGAGCAAGGATGTTTCTACCTTTGTGGATGAGAGATCACCAACTCTGGCTACCTCCGGAGGGCACGCGGTCGAGGCAATTCCCATATGAATGGGGTCAATGCCCAGGTCGGCCATCACCGAGGGAACCAAGGGCAACTCACCGAGCGTCGAGGATCCTCCACCTGCCGAGCTTCAAGAGGGGCCCCGAGCTTCTCCAAGTTCCCATATTCCTATAGATTAGGAAAGATTGTACTTGCCTTGTTGGCTTTCTTCCTCTCTTTTTTTTTTTGCAGTTTCTATCTACACTTGGTTGTATGATGCTTTTCTGTCCATATAATGGTAGTAGTGTTTAAAATGTGGGGAAGGCGTATATTATGCCCGCATAGTAACAGAAAACGCAGGCGGGGATAAACTTTACTTTATTTCGGAGCCGATCTATTTAAAGTCAGAGCATGATAATACGGTCTTTGTAGAATACGGAAATACCTACAATAAAGACAGCATTATATTTGAGCAGACAAATGCTATTTTCGGGATGCGCATTGAAGGGGCGGTAACAGAGTTTAGCCCGATTACAAACAGGACCGTATTTGAAGACCAGGGATATAACCCGATACAGCTTTCGGGAACAGCCACAAGGCAATGGAAACTGGACTTTGGCGGCGATGGCATAGCGATACCTATTTACTTAGTGGACAAGCTAAACCATATTTTCGCATGTGATTTATTAAAAGTAGATGGCAAGAGATATTCGCAGCTTGCGGATTCAAATTTAGAGTTGGATATTGACGATTTTTACCCACTTACTTCTGCAAGCATTTCATTGGGCGAGCCTGATAATGAAGGCGATTTTGAATATTCGGCAGGGGAAATACAGGTACTTCCGAGTATGGCCTACCCGTATTGCCTGTACTCTATGACAATGGGGTCTGTTGGCTTTCCTGATTTCGTGCTTCAATACCCGTTGGAATTTACTTCAACAAATAACACGCAGGTACTGGCTGAGCTAAACGGTATGGTGCTTAATCAGGGGCTAAAAGGTACGTTTTCTATTGCAGGAACTGAATTATATTACACTTTAGGGAGCAATGAATACTTTGATACGGTAGAGAAATTAGTGCTAACCGACCCGATGAACGTACTTAATACAAGGGTTCAAAGTCCGGGTTCCGGCGATTCTACTATATCATTTACGCTTACCAGCACCAACCCGATAAGCAAATCAAATGTTCCTTTTGCATGCTTTGGCGGAGACCCCAACCTCGTAACAAAATTGAAGTTTGGACACATTCCGGGAACAACTATTACATTTCCCGTAACTAATACTTTCGTTACCGGCGATGAGGTTACGACAAGGGTATATGCTACAACGGATATTAATTTAATTTGGATTGATGGCGCAAGGGTAAAATCAATTACCGGATACCCTGCCCTGCTCCGGCAGCTTGTTATTGTTAATTCAGATGAAATGACAGCGTTTACCATTCATCCCGATATGAACGCATACAAAGACACGTTTGTAAGCCTTTCTATTGTGAATTGCAGCCACCTTACCGACTTCGGCGTATTGTCTCCGAATGCCGTGTATGCGCCGGGAATATGCAATAAGCTGAAAACTATGTATTGTTGGAACGGCACGGCACTTACACCCGCAAACGTGGATAAATTTCTTAATTCAGTTTTCTTTGCAGTTGGATATAATGGTTATGCTACTCCGGGATGCGACATTAAGCTATCAGGGCAATCTCCGGCAGCGCCACCAACATCTGCAAGTCTTACCGCAAGAACGTATATCATTAATTCGGGCGGCAGTTTATTAACCGATTAAAACTAAAGACATGGCAGCAGACCAAACAACCATAGCGGGATTAGCGGAGGCACTCAACGCCAGTTTTGTGACAATAGCGGGATATGAGGCCACGATTGCGGAACTTACTTCGAAGCTGGAAGATGCAAACGCAGCCCTTGCGACCGAGAACGTAAATAACAATACATTAGAAATACAAATGAAAGCAGCGTTGGAAGGGGTGGAATCGGTATAGATTTATTTAATGCAACCGTGTTGCATTAACATAAAAATACTATACAAGGCTCTAAGAGAATCACATATAGGTGAATAACCCCTTGTCCATAGACAAAATGGACAAAAAAATTTCATAATCTCAGGGTAAACTTACAAATCCTGTTTACATAAAGAAATTGTAGCATCTCTTGTATTGACAAGAAGTGGAGCATGAAACTAGTGTTCAAGCTAGGAAAAGAAGTGAATCTCTTAAAAGTTCATACCTGATATGCAAGAGTATATGCATTGGTAATTTGACGCTTTTCCAGCTCTTCCATAATCAGATCCACACACTCCTCCATCTCCGCTTTGTATGGGTCACCCGCTTGTTCCACATAAGCCAATGGAACCCCATGAGCACTAAAAAAAATCATAACCTAACATGTATATATAAAACTCGTCAATGAACTAGTCAACCAGAAATTGTCTACAGAAGCAAACTGAGACCATCTAATATTTACATTCAGAAAAAAAACGGGGAAACAACCTTAGGACAACACAGAATACACCGTAAAAATTTACTAAAACAATATTGGTGGCAGAGGTGCATTAGCTACAAAATAGAGAAGTCAGTCTAGCACTGGCAAATTGGAAACATATACAATGGAAAATGCTTGAAAAACAGAAACACTTCAGGCACAGCACAAAACACTGTCCTTTTTGTTTTGCTCATGAGCATAAAACAGTTTCAATGTTAAATATGAACCAAAGAAACCCCACCTTTTTAGGGTCTATGAATTTTTTCAGTTCTCCCTCAATTAAAGATGCCATAGCTTTAATATAACCCTCTCGCTGATACCATGAAGGTATAACCGTGTGCTGCATGTTCACAAGATACTCATCTTCCCTGCAAAATAAGATGAATGTTACAAATACATCAAAAACTGATAATTATAATTCAGCATTCAAATTCTTTTTCTAATAATTTTCACCAAATTCACCACCTAAATATACTCTCTAACAGTCGAAGGCTTGACCCGCTTGTTGATATTGAGAACTGTGGGTAAAGAGGAAGGACCACAAGCTTTGTGATTCCATCCTTCTTAATCTGCAAGGAGTAAAGGAAAACCTCAGTTTCATCCTAAGCAAGCCAAAAGCAGTATTAAATCAAAATTTCAAGAAGAACTTGACAAATGAGTATCAAGTCAAGGATAACTATTTAACAATAAAATTCAACATTTGGTAGAAAAATAATTATCTACCAAGAAATTTAAAGGCTTCTTATAGAACAATAACATGGATATAACACTGAAAAACAAGACAAACATCAAACTGCTATGATGCTTGCAACTGCTCTTTTTTCAGTAACAAAAAAAAAACATTTTAGCATGGTGTCCTGCAGACAGCAGTGTTTGGAAATGCTATGAGTTGACTGGTCTTCACAAAATTAAAATTCAGCCTCTGACGACATCAGCACAGGAAGATTTTTGGTCTTTATGCATCTCATTTGGCAAACCATTCAGGCAAGGGTTCTGAACATGATGATTATCAACAGTTTGCTCCCTCAGTTGCATTCCCTCGTGTTTCGAGCATGGTATGCAATCTCGCGAGATCTCGGCGAGATCTCTGTCTCGGTGCGTCCGCGAGGCATGAAAATGTCCCGAGTCGGCGCATCTCGGAGATATCGTGTGCGGGCGGGACCGGCGGGCGCGCACGGGGTGAACCGGTCCCGTTAGGCGAACCGGTCGACCCTAAAAGCCTTAAACCCCGACCCCCCGACCCCCGTCAAGTCCTCACGAGTCACGGCCTGAATAAAATGTTCAAGGATATGTGGCACCCACCGAACATGGGCCGGAGGCTGTTGCAGATCACCCGACATCTAGGCTTAGGTTTCTCAGTACAAGAATTTACGAAGTTGACATGATCTCAGTCTCAGCCTTGGCCGGTGATGATCTGCGAGAAGAGTCAAACACAGAGGAGGTCGAGGGCCAGGAGCATCATGTGCCTCCGTCCAGTGACACCCAAGACGAAGAAGTGTTCCTCTGGAACCGGCCCTCATGCAAGGGCATCGAGATGGTCCGATCCTCTTCGGAGGGGTCAGTCTCGAGTGGTCACAGTGATGGGGTACCCCCACCCCGGCCCGACATTGGGATGAAAGACAGTGGTCCGAGCCATGCTCCAGATTTCTCTCAATACGACCTTGTTATGCTCGCCCTATGCTATCAGCAGCAGGAGGAGATCGAGATGTTGAAGACACAACTAGCTAAAATGACGTCACTCTTGTCCAGTCTAATTGAAGGCATCATTCCCCAGTAGGATAGGTGCACGAACCAATCCCCAAGCACCAGCTTCAAGGCTTTCATGCACTCGAGGAGAGAGGCGAAGGAAGTAGCCGCTCCATCAACTAGTCGATCGGGGGACCGAATCCCCACATTGTGAGAAAAGATGCAGAAGCCCTACTCCTTCCCAAGGAATAAAACCCAAGGGATCTTTGAATGGGCTCGCCACTATGGCAAGGTTGTTCTCCCGGAGCCCAAGAGGCCAAAGGATGCAAGATGAAGTGATGACCCTCGATTCTGCCCCTATCATCGGGCACTCAGACACACTATTGAAGATTGTTATGTATTCAAAGACATTGCCCAAGGCCTGATCGAGAAGGATGAATTGTGAATGGAGGATTACGAGGTAAATCCACCATGATCACATAAAGCGGGCACTTATGAGAGGGGAGTCCACATGGTCTCGGTTCACTACCGGACCGCCGAAGATGCATCAGAGATCGAGCAACCCCGGCCTCTGCTTGTGAAGTAATCACCCACATGGAAAATGACTACCTCGGGGAGGGAAGTGCACAACATTGTCCCCCTGAATATGGAGGTCGTTAGTTCGGCCGAACTAAGGTGCCATGAAGCAAACATGATCTCCTGCTTTGCCCCCACAGGTGAAGACCCTGTAGAAGCTATCTACGATTACTACCAAGAGGCACCCAGAGAAGTCCTTCACCTCTCCACACCAAAAGATGCCCCGAAGTCACAAGTGATAATACATGATAGGCTGGATATCGATATCCCTTGCAAATGTTGGGAACACATCGAAGCGGAGGTCGCCGCAACCTCCGATGATGCCCTACAAGGGCAAGAAGCTGGAGAATTCTCTACTGCCCCTAGGGGCAATCCACCCACGGGCCAATACCCTAGCAGCCCAGGAAATGTGTTGTCAGCTTCAACGTTTGTTGGAACACTCATCTGTTTTGACCAGCAGACCTGTGCTGATTGGTTTTGATGATTGGCAAATGATTTAATGATTGGCAACCGTGCAGGTTTCAGCTTAGTTAATACACATTTATCTACACATCTAAGTCCATGCATAATGTTCATCTTAGTATATCAAGTCCATGCATGCTGTCAGGACTTCTTTTAAAAGTCCATGCATATTTGCATTAAGGTTAAGCCTAAGTCCATGCATAGTCCATGCAAGTGTTGCACGCCATACATTGTTAAGTCTGAGCATGTTTGGTCTTCCGTGCAGGACGGAGGGTGGCAAGTGAAGCCCCTCGCGCCCGCCGACTACGATCGCGCGGTCCTCGCGGCGCATGCGCGATACGCCGTCGCCCTCGCGGCGAAGGACGAGCACGACCGACGCGCCGCGAAGATCGACCGCGAGCTCGAGGCCGCCGAGGCGGAACTGCGAGGGCTCGCGAGGAGGCAGGGATGATCACGATCCGCCATGGCTCGTTCGATAACTGGTTCGTCCTCGTCGATGAGCGAGGCCGCGAGATCAACGGCGCGAGCATCGAAGGTGACCGCGAGCAATGGGCCGCGGTCGCCGATGCCATCGAGCGAAACGAGTCGATCGCGTTCAAGCGCGTCGCCTTTCGGCATCACAACGATGGGCACTGGCACGCGTCGAGCCCGCGCAACAGCATGAGCGCGAGCTACGTCTCGGCAGCGGATGCCGCGCAACTCGTCGTCGAGATCAGGCGCATACTCGCCGAGACGCCGGTCGATGTGTCGAGCGAGGAAGAAGGCGAGCCATGACGGCCTGCGTGAAGTGCGGCCACGACCCGGAGGCCGAGGTGCTCGCCTCGTGGTCGCTCTCGATTCCGATGCAGATCGTCAGCGGCAACCGCCACGTCTACAACGTCGGCGGCTCGCGGTTCGCCTACGCCAAGTCGCGCAACGCCTGGCAGTTCGCGATCCGTGTGGTCGCGCGTCAACTCTGCATGACCAAGGCGACCGGGCGGCGCCGCGTGACGGTGACCCGCGTCTACTCGGGGCGACAGCGCGAGCTGGACCTCGACAACCTCGCGACCGGCGCGAAGCCGGTGCTCGACGCGCTCGTGCGCGAGGGCTTGATCGTCGACGACGATCGCGAGCACGCCGAGGTCGCGTACCAGCAGCGCAAGCAGGCGACGAGCAGGACGTTCATCGCGATCGAGGAGCTTGCACCATGACGAACCCATCAGCCGCCGAACTACGGGTGGCGTTCGCAGCGCTCAGCGCAGCCCTCAGCGAGATGCACAAGAACGATCGGGCGTGGACGTACACGATCGGCGGCTGCGACGGCAGCCCGTACATCACGCGAACGCTGCTGCCGCGGCTGGGCGGCTTCCGTCCGCTGATCCATCGCATCCACCGCGAGGACCGCGACGAGCACATGCACAACCATCCGTGGGTAACCGCGCAGTTCATGATCATCAGCGGCGGCTACACCGAGGACCGGCTCGTCGACGGAGAAATCCGGCGCACCGCGCTGCTGCCGGGCGATGTGAACGTACTTGACGCCTCGACGTTTCATCGCGTCGTCGACGTTTGCCCGAACACGTGGACATTCGGGCTCGTCGGCGACCGCGTGCAGGACTGGGGCTTTCTCGTCGACGGCGCCCTGGTTCCGAGTGCCGACTACTTCGCGCGGCGCGGCTACGTCGGCAACGGAGGCTCGTCGTGACGCTCGATCTGCTCGACTGGCGCCCCACCGAGCGCGTGAGCGTGGCACGCGAGCATCGCGATCGTCCGAGCATCGAGGAGCGGTTTCGCGCGTTCCATGCCGCGAACCCGCACGTGCTCGACGAACTACTGCGCCTCGCGTGCGTCCGGCTCAACCGCGGTGAGACCTTCGTCAGCGTGAAGGCGCTGTGGGAGGAGTGCCGCGCGTCGATGGCCGCGCGCAAGGAGGGCGGCTTCAAGCTCAACAACGACTTCACGAGCGAAGCGGCGCGCTGGCTGTTGCGTGTCGAGCCGCGTCTCGAAGGCGTGTCATTTGGAATTATTTTGTGGAAAACACGAAACTAAAAAAAAAGGATAGTGATTCTTGCAAACAACCATACAACACGTACGCCAATGTGACCGCTCCAAAAGGTTTCTTTCATTCTCTGTAATAGGTGCCAAAAGAGGCACATAGATTACATAAGAGGAAAAAGTGGGGGAACAAGAGAAGAACATCAAAGCAAACTACAACGGGGGGAGGACGGAGCATTGGCTCCCCCCCCAAATGTCACCTCTGCTACTCTCCTCTCTCCCTTTTCTTCACTCTATAGACAAAGGTGCAGACGAGATATCTAATCTCAAACCCCTCTGGAGATGAAAAAGTCATCCTTCTTTTCTCTCTTATTTTCTTTTATTCAAGAGAGCCCCCCTCTTCTTCAACAACCAGCATCCTTTTTATAGTGATGGAAGTGGAGAGCCTCGAACTCCCCACACCTCCTCCTTCTTCTTCTCTCTTCTCCTTCTCCCTACTCGAAGCCATTGAGAGCCTACATGTAGGGGGGCAGAAGGTAGGTGAAGATGTCTTCTTGGGATTGGTTGAGGCTGACCGATGCGACATTGATGCCTTTCGCCACTTCGTAGCAATTCTCGAAGGTTGCCATTTTTTGGGTGCCTGAGGTGACCGAACGAGTCCTCTTGACGATTTGTTGGGGAGAATCTGTCGGACAAGAGGTAGGTATCTTACCAAATGGGGGTGAATGATTGAAGGTCCACTGGATGGGCAATAAATGCCCTTACTTTCTTCTTCTCCTATTGCTATGTGATCTGGCACGAGTCATGTTGATCCGGCGTGATGGGATGAATAGTGAGACGTGACATATCTCACTTTCTGTCTTCTTCTGTCGCCAAATGGGGGGCGCATGGAGCCACCAGTTCAATGGGGGAAGGCATTGTCGCTGGATCAAGGCCGCATGGGGCTGCCAATTCAGGGGGATGTGGGCCTTAGCCGGTTCACCCCCTTTCTCCATTTTCTTTTCCCATTTCTCCTTTTTTTATGGTGCTGGTTCAATGGGGAGAGGGCCACCGGATCAATTGTTTATTTTTTTATCTTTTTTGCTTTTGTTTGTCACCGATTCAAGGGGCATAGGGCTATCGATTCCCTAGTTTTCTCCCTTTCCTTTCCTTTTTTTCTTGAGCATATGCATGTGCATCAACGCAGGCAGGGGTTGCGTCGACGTAGCCTACTGTTTGCCTTAGCAGGCAACCTGTGGGTTCATGCCTACGTCGACTTGGCCAGGGGTTGCATCGACGCAGCCTTGATTCATTTTCTCCATTTCCCTTGTTTAGTCTAGCAAGACTGGGAGTTCTTCCTGGCAAATTTTAGGTGTCCCCAAATGGCCCCCACCTGTGGGTGGCACAAGCGAGGGATGAGTGCGTGGGCCTGTGGGTGAAGACTTTTCATCATATCATATCACGAGCCAGTTGGCCGTCAATCCGGTGTAAATTCGTGGGAAAGCGCTCACCCTTTTAGCGAACGGATGATGGGTTCGCTTCACCACAGCAAGCACAGCAAGCACATGGGCCGAGAAGTTTAGCCATAGAGAGGTTCAGTCATTGGCATAGAGTCGATGCCAATGCAAAGAGACAGGGTTTCATGCTTCGACCTAGATGGAGGGTCTAAGTCGATAGGGCGGGGTCAATCTCGGTGGGACTAGAGGCTAGTGTTGGGTTAGAGAGGATTGTTTATTCATTGACTTTAGACGGGAGGTCAAATCCTTATGTAGGCAAGGGAATTTTGAGTTAAAATTTGTTGACACATACAATCAATTGGCTGACATCTTTACAAAACCCCTAAATCAAGAACAATTCAATAAAATCAGAAGAGAACTTAGCATGTGCAAAGGTGAGAGCATACATACCTAGGTCTGCACTAGGATTTTTTTTTAAAGGTATCAGGAGTTGCAACCGATCGAGTGCACCTATCTCCAAGGGAGGTAAGTGGCCCCACTCCCCTGGCCAACACCTGCGACCAGAATTTTATTGATAATGGAATCAAAGGGATACAAGAAACCACGGGGCATACCCCTGAGATACAATTAATGGAGCCCTACCCGAAAGGAAGTTTAAACTCAGAGAGAAGGGATACCCAGCCTAACCAGAAGAACCGCCCCTCTAGAATCGTTGGGTAAGATGTTTCTTGACTCAAAAATCATGTTCCTATCAATCATGCATGCATGGTTAGCAAGGGTATCCGCCACCCTGTTGCCCTCTCTGAAGACATGTTGCAGGTGAAGAGACGAGGCCTACGTCATGTACATAAGTCTGCACCACCAGACCATGATCTGCCAGGAAGGACAAGTGCAACTGTGGATAGCTTGTACCAGGACAGCGAAGTCTGAAAGATCGCTGAGATCTAAAAATCCCTGGAGGCGGCCAAGACCAACCCATCATGGAGAGCTCTGGTTTCCGCTATGAGACTGTTGCCCATCCCGTATGGGTGAGAGAAACCCAAGTAGAAAGAGCCTGTGCTGTCACGGATGCACCCTCCGTCGCCGCAAATGTCGGGGTTCCCTTTGGAGGCGCCGTCGATATGCAAGCTATAGCCAGTCTGAGCTAAGGATCTATAGACCAAATGGGGCCACTTGTGTATGAGCACCGGCGTGCAATTGAGGCCCTGAAGAATTTGCTCCTCCTCATAGGCAGGGGCCATGTGAAAGTTAGTCTTGCTTAAAGCCACCTGAATCGTATGACAAATATTCTTGCGACTTAAAGCCATATTCCACCTCTTGCCTTCAAATCGGGCAACATAACGGCTCTTCCAAAGTTCCCAAACGCCCAGGATGGTCACATAAAGTCCAATAAATTGGAACGGCGACCTCATGTTCGTGGAGGAGAGGACAGTCCAGCACCTATTCGTAATCTGGTTGGGAAGATAAATGTTATTGGAGAGCAGTGGCCTCAACTAGTTCCACATGCTAGTGGCCATATCGCTAGCAGTGAATAAGTGATCAAGAGTCTCCTGAGCTGTCACGCCCCGAACCGGTAGCAGCGGAACATGTTCGTTGCTCGGAACGTGACAGTTAAACAGTCGTGTCGATCAAAGCAGAATAAGACTCAGATAATTGAACAAATAGAAATTTCATTTCAATTATAAGTTTATTATAATTTAGACCCATTAAAATAAAGACTCAATGAAGGAGAAATTACAATGAGACACTCAACCAGACTTAATCATAAGACGCAAGATAACCAAACTAGACGGTTCATCTAGATGTCAAGTTCTCTTCACTCTTGCCCTTGCCCATCATGTTCGGTCTCGTCGTCACTAAGGTCGTTACCTGAAAAATATTGGAAATAAACTGGATGAGCGAATCGCTCAGTAGGAATTATATCTCAAGAGCAAGCTAGCTTTAAGTGATTAACAATTTATCATGCTTTATGCAAGTCATGCAAGATATATAGAAATCAGAACTTATGACTAGAAGCGATGACAAACCGAAGCCGACATCGAGACGTTCGACGGCCCCGGCCCTTGGGACCGGACCATGTTGGAGCTCGAGGTGGAGAGCTCCGCGGCAGCCGTCGCAGAGGGGGCTGATCCAGCTGCTCGCAAGGAGGTGATCCTCTTCTCCGGGAATGACTACCTCAGCCTCAGCACCCATCCCGCCGTTGAAAAGGCTGCGGCCAAGGTACGTACGCGATGGACATCACGCACATATATGATCCTTATGTATATATACGTATAACCCTTCAGCTCGATCTTCTTCCTATGATGAACCTGTTAATTAATCCGATCGGCGCGGTATATACATACATATATGAACAGGCCGCCCTGGTGTATGGGATGGGTCCGAGATCCTCTTCCATGGTGAGCGGTCACACCGACTACCACCGCTTGCTGGAGGAAGCCCTGGCAGAGCTTACCAAGAAGGAGGCCTGTCTCGTTACCCCTACTGGCTTCGCTGCCAACACCGCCTTCATCGCGGCGCTGGGAAACGTTGCCTCCCTTACCTGTGCGGGAAAGAGGCCGGCCAAGCACGAGAAGATCGCCATCTTCTCCGACGCGTTGAACCATGCCTCCATCATCGATGGCCTCCGCATGGTCGAGCGTCACCAAGAAGCGGATGTGTTCGTGTACAGGCACAACGACATGAAGCATCTTGACCAACTCCTCTCAAATTGTCAAGTCGAGAAGAAGGTCGTCATCACCGACAGGTGACATGATCTCCATCCCACTAAATTCCACAGCTAACTAGCTGGCAGCTTTCAATTAATTATTTAGTTATTATATAATAACATGATCTCCATCCCCACTCCCTTCTATCCATCAACAAATTAACCTGCAGCTAGTCTGATATTTCATCATTCATGCATGCATGCTGCAGCTTGTTCAGTATGGAAGGAGACTTTGCCCCGATGCTTGAGCTTGTGGAGCTCCGGAAGAAGCATGGCTTCTTGTTCGTCATTGATGAGGTATGTGATCGAGCCTACGTACACCACAAAGCATACATAAATATATATATAAATAAATAAGTGCAAGCTAGTCATCATGACATGTGTCTAACCTTTAATTGGCTCATGGCGTCACTACAGGCGCATACAGTGCTAGTCTGCGGCAAAAATGGTGGTGGCATCGCGGAGGTGTACGGAATCGAAGAACAGGTTGACATAATCATTGGGACGCTGAGCAAGGGCGTTGGATGCCTAGGCGGTTTTATTGCTTGCAGCAAGAAGTGGAGGCATCTGATCCAAGGGAGGGGAAGGCCTTTCATGTTCACCACCGCTAGTCCCTTACCCATCATCGCTGCTGCCTACGGTCCGTATTCTCCCACCAGTGCTGTGCTTGCCATACACACTTACATGTATAGAACGTTATGCCGGCGACTCAGTTTATTTTAGGTAAAATTACAGGATTTTGACCTCTGCATGTGGCTTCTTCCTGACCCCGTGCCATATATGTGCAGCTGCTGTCATGGTGGCCAAGAAGGAGGCTTGGCGTAGGCAAGCACTTTGGAGCAGAGTGCAAGAGTTCTCGGCCTTGACAAAATACCCAGCTACCAGCCCCATCCTCTCTCTCCTAGTCGGCAGTCAACAGGAAGCTTTCAACGCGAGCAAACACATGTTGGATTGTGGTTTCCATGTGACCGCCATTATAACCCCTGCGGTTCCCCCGAACGCGTGCCGGTGAGCCATCTTCCTGGTTCATCCACTGATGTACACCTATATCCTAGGTGGGAAAATCCGCAATCTTCTTCTTGGGCACCCTATCAAGACCCTATTCAAAGTCCTTCAAACCCACACCTGTCAGATTGGGCTTCATATTCCCATGATCCTTACAATCACGCACATTCTCAAGATCACGCCATCTATTCACATTCCCTCTCGTACCAGACTAATTCCTATTCTGATCTTTATTCACCCCAGTCTGAGTACAACCCACGTTATCAAGCTCCTCCACAGCCTGACTCCGAGGACAGGTTTACTCAACTGACTCAACTCATTTTGGCCAATCATCAATCCCTTGATGCTCAAAGCCAAATCATTCAAGCCCAAATTGATCAACGTGATAGAGAGCTTGAAATGGATCAACATGCTGGCCTCCCAATGGACAATTTTGAAAATTCATTTCCTGATTATGATGTTACACTAAATGCTCCACCCATCAATCCTCCATTCACCAACTCTCAAATAATTTTTGATAATGAGGATACTATGGAGCAGTCATATCAGAAAAATTGGGGGGCAATTGATGAATCTAAATTTGTGATGGCCAAGGAAAATAATGAGAAGTTCAAGTTGGGGGGAGAACAAGAGAAAAATCAAAATTGGGCTCTAAACTTTAATGATTATTATAATCCAGCCCAACATACAAATCATTCCCCTCCTTGCAATTCATCACTTTCACCCTCAGATAAGTCCTCAAATGATCAATTCAATCAGTTACTTCCCCCAAGTCAATCTCTCCAAGCCGGAATTGATAGGATGACGGAGAAGATTAACATGATTGATGAAGATCAAGTGCTTAGCTTTTCTGGTCCCATTTCCACTGATCAAATTTCCTATCATGACTACGGCAACTACATGATTCCTCAAGAGCATAACACTCTGATTAATCTTGATTTAGAAGATGAAAGAATTATGGAGAGATCTTGTCATGACAATTTGAATGAGGGACCTAAGGAATTTGAGGAGATTGACAACTTTGATGGACAAGAAATTAAGGAAGGTGATGAATTAATGAATGATCATATTCCCCCTCCTAAAAATGAATTTGAAGAGCATGTGCTTGAATATCATCCTGAGGGGAGTGCTAAAGAGGTAGATGATCTCCAGTTAGGGAGAGAAGAAGAGTATACTGAACCTCAAATCCTCAATCACATATCTCTCCCCGAATTTGAGGAAATTCTCTTTGAAGATGGGAAGGAAGAAGAATTGAACATGCATTTGAATAATGAAGTTGGGGTAAATGAGGAATTGAATGCTTTAAGTGTGCCGTATGATAATTTCAATCTAGAAGAGAGGGTAGAGCTAATGTCAATTCTTGACCACAGTGACTCTTTTACAACTCTTCTAGTCGATTGGTCCAAACATGCTCTACATGCTGATTTCTCTGCTCTCATGAAATCTCAGGAGGAATATTTTGTACTTAATGACATGATTCTTTTCAATGTTCCTCTTCGATTCTTTACTTGGGACAATTCTTTTGAGCTACCTCCAGCCCGAAATATATTTGGCCCTTATACTCACCAGCCACATTCATTTTCTTCAGGGCATGAAAAAGAAAATTTTCACAATGATAGCATTCTTTGGTGGCTCATTCTCAAATCCACTTGTTGGTTATAGAGCTTTCATGAGTCTGGCTGAAGACGGTAAACTTAGCGCTTTTGGGAGGCAGCCCACAACTTTATTGATTTTTCTGTGTGCTAATAAAAAGCTTCTTGGGAGGCATATTCTTTTTCTTCTTTTGTTTTACTCATGAATATTGGCAACCGGGGGCAGTTTTCTGGTTCGTCTGTTGTCTTGCTTGGCCCTTCAACGTATTGTTCTCCCCACAAAATTTTGGCAGCACCTCCCCTTGACCCATGACGTAAGGGAGATGCAGGGAACACGCCCACAAGGAGTGGCGGAACCCGTCTATTAAAAGGTGGGCGTCCGCAGACGACAACACCGTGAGTAGCACCGGAGGAACGGGAACAAAACGCCAGAGAGATGGGGGTCAAAAGACGAGATGGAGGTGGCCAAAGGAGACCTCATGCGTAGAAAGGGGCCTTCCTTTCATTCCTGGTGAGTGGGGGACCAGAACCCTCGGTGAACAAGGGGAGAAGAAATACAAAGGAGGAAGAGGGGGGGAGGAACAGAGGACAAGGGCCTAAGCCCAGACAGCTTCCCTCCCTTCCTACTATGCTTCTACCCTCCTCTCTCTCTCTTACTCTCTTGCTTGATGGCTGCCGGAGGACGATCCCACGGCGGAGGTTCTCTTCTTCTTCCTTTTCTTCTGTGGTGGTTGCTCTCTCTTGTTTGTATGTGTCTATCCCCTGTGTATCCTCTCCCGTCCCTCCTTTTTTCTTTTGGTGGAGGGGGTCTTTTATACTCCCACGGCACAGGCCCTTCCCAGCTTGGGGCGGCAAGGGCGGGAACAAGAGTATTAATGGGGATTCGACCTTGGTGTCCTTGGTGGCAGGGGGAGCAGGCAGTGTGTCTAACTCTCCGTTCGACACCCCGGATGGGCCACTGCGCGCCAGGCGCGGGAGTGATTGACCGCCATGGGGTTCACCCCGTTCCTGAGTATCAAGGTGTGTCAATTTGACACACCTCTACTCTATGCCCTGCACGACCGCTGGGATCCAGCGAGTCGGACCTTCCTCTTCCCATGGGGGCATATGGTCCCTACGCTGGACGATGTGGCCAGGCTCATTGGCCTTCAAGTGCATGGGCTACCGGTTAGCAGGACTACCTTTCCCAACTACCGGGGGATGGCTCGGGAGCTGCTGGGCTTAGAGCTGCGGCGCCCCGAGAGGCAGTCGACCCTCCTTCCTCGGGCGAGTATACAAGATAGCCTGGGGCTGCGACGTGCGGGGATAGGAGTCGGTGAGCAGCCAGAGCAGCACCTACAACGCTTGGTGGACCTAGTCGGACCGAGAGTAGCCACGTAGCCAGGAGTAGAGGCCGATCGAGTGCTGCGACGCTTTCTGATGCTGATGTTCGAACGCCTCCTTTTCTCCACCCGGGCAGACGCGATGAGTTGCCGCTTCCTCCCCTTCCTCGAGGAGCTCGACCATGTAGGCGACTACGCCTGGGGAGCGGTAGTCCTTGTCTTCCTGTTGACACGCTGAGTTCGACAACCCGTCGGACCATGCTCGGGGGCTTCTCCCCCTTACTCCAGGTACGACTCTTACCCTAGCTTTGACCACATGACTTCTATATGCTTTCTAAATACTGACGTGCTACTGTGATGCAAGTTTGGGCCTATGTGTACTTACGAGCACTAGGCAGAGGGGAGGAGGCCCGTCTTGGGCTTCTCCCGATAGCACGGAGGTGGGTAGCACCTCGAGAGACCGACTCCCTAAGACGACAGGTCAGGGAGTGTGGACGTGTAAAATCGCACGCCCATTCGTCCCTGCCAGTCCAACAGTCACGACAATTTCAACCGAAGAGACCCTGGAGGATACGTCGTGTTGAACTGGATGCTAATCTGGTGCTTAGGAGAAGAAGAAAGGACGTTGCTTCTGTAAGTAACAGCAGCAACAGTAACGCAGCAACAGGAAGGTGTTGATCGTGGCAGCAACCAACGATGATCAGCAAGTAGAAGAAGAATAGCAGCAGGTCGAAGAAGGATCAGCGACAGCAATAAGGGGTTAATCAATCTTCCGTGGCTCCTGCATCTCACAGGAAAGAGGAAGAATTTAAGAAGAGGAAGAAGAAGTATAGAATAACCTAAGGAGATATGTCCCTTACCGTGGCTTGGCTCAAGTCGACGAACAGAAACTCATGGGTGGAAGGGAAAGGGTATTTATAGGCTTTAGAACCCTTTAGAGTTTGATTGGGATTAGGGTCTTTCCATCCCAATCTTTTTCTTAATTGATCTTACCCAATAATCCTGGTTCGAACTGGAAACGTCAAGCGGTTTCCATTTTACGATTCTCAGGTGAATAGCACCTTGTCAAGGGGTGCGTTTTAAATGGCGACTATGTTAGGGGCGTTGGTTTATAAATTGACGTCTTGGAGGGAATGCTCTGTTTTAATAATTGGCGCCTCTGAAGGGGGCGCTATTTAGTTATTTTTATTCTAAATAGGATTCTTACCATTTTATCCAAATGAATTGACGCCAGTTTTGAAGGGCGTCTCCTATTTAAATTGGCGACTTTCAATAAGTCACGATTTAATGTTTTGATAAGATTTTTATGTTCGAAAATTCAGGGTTGTTACAATGAGACTCAAGGATCATGCGTTAGTAGGTATAGTTACCTTGTCTTGAGTCTGTTGGTAGTTGCTTTACTACCTTGGTACTTCGTAGTACGTGTGATAGTGCTTATTTAGCCTGTCTGTACTCCAGCACTTGTGTTTTGGCGTCTGTGTCTAGTGAGCCTCCACTAGTCGTAGCTTGACGACACGTTTCGGCGTGTCAGCCCACCTAGGAGTGGTGGTGTGGCAGTTCCCGAGACACAGTTTTTGAGCTAGTTTCCATGGGCTCTCTTGCCTGGAAGTAGCATCTGTTTGGGGAGAAAACTAGCTAGAGGCCTGGCTCATGACATTGAGCTTGTGTGTGCACACGTGGTCAGGGGCGTTTGGATGAACGCCGACAGGTGTGACCCCGACTAGTCACTCGTTACGGTAGTTCTTGGTTCTATTCTGACAGTGTCTCAGTCTCTGTCGTGTTTTCGACATCATAGACGGACACTCGAGGTGCAGCATAAGACATCATTGGATGCAGTTGGCTGTTCTTCTAGTGAGGATGTGTTTCCGTCACTTGACACGTGACTCTCGCGTTTCTCGCACGTCGTGACCTTCCCAGGTTAGCCCTCATGTGGTCTTACTCGAGGTCAGTATTGTGTTGTGTGCACGATGTTCTAGTCGTGTATGTGTGGTCATGTCTAGAAGAGCGTACATGGCAATCAAGTCTTGTATGCCATAGGGTCTATCTGTCTGTATAGGTTTTTCTAGGGCTTTTGCCTCTTTCTTGTAGGCCTTCACTTGCCTGGTGTCTCGACGACGGATCGGTGACTCCTGACTTTGTCAATTCAGAGTTTGCCCTTCTGTTGCCGCTTGGAGTAGCTCAGGGAGCCGAGGTTAGTTCGGCAGCCGTGTTTGCTCGGTATGGCTTCTTTCCCCTTTTCTTCTCGTTGTCCTACTCCTTCCATTTTCGACTTTCTTTTACAAATTTATAGTTTAGTTTTCCGTACGAGATTCTCCTCCGGAGTAGAGCTTCGCCTAGTGGGCGCCACCGAGCTAGTCCTCTACAACGCACACCGATGTTATCCCCAAGTTGGCCTCCCACGCCATCACTTTGAAGAAGCATCTCATCTTCCGCCAATCAAGAGAAGGGACCTCGGATCTAATGAAGATGAAGAGGAGATCAAGACTATCCAAGCCCTCTGGAGGATCAGCAAACTAAACTAGCCTATTGAGAGAGTGGAAGAAGACAAAGATCAATGGAAAGCTTATATAATAACCCTTAGACAACTGAGACCCAAAATGGCTCATTACTGTAATTATGATTTTCTTTGAATAAATAAAAGATATTTCCTTAATTGAGCCAAATAAAATAGGATCAATCAAATCTTCCAATTTCTATGAATTTCTGTCTTCTGTGCTGAGACGCGCCTTTGTTGAAGCCGTCAATTAACAAATCAACGCCTTAAATAAAGTCGTCAATCATGATAAATTATTCTCCGAAAAATGATCAAAGCCCAAGATTGACGCCTCTGGAACGTGACGTTAATTATCTGATGCCTCAAAAGAAGGTGTTGATTCATTACGAATTCCTCTCAAATTTTTCAATAACTTTATGAAATAACGCCTCACCCAAGGGCGCTTATTCTAAAAATAACGCCTCTATTCTCAGGCGTCAATCCACAAAAAATCATGATTAATTATTTCACGTCAATCAAACTCTCATTAATACTCTGATAGCCGTTCTGAATCCCTATGCCAACAATAAATGATGCCTTGACCTCAGCCGTTATTTCAAGAATGGATGACATGCTTCATGGCGTCAATTATTTTCGAATGAAACTGTCACATTTTCCTCCTATTTCCTGCTCCTTCCTGCCCTTTCTTTCCTTATTCTTGCTACGAACCCTAACCGGAGCGCTATTTCACCCATTGCCATCTCTCACTCTCATCGCCCATTGCTATCTCTCATCCCATGGCCGGCCCTAGTAAACGACAGCGGGTAATGGCCCTCGACGTCGTCGACCTTGGCGACGATCAACCCACCGAGGAGGAGGTTCTTCCGGCGGTGGTAGAAGAAGCTCTACCGGCAGAGCAAGGCGGCGACGGAGGAAACGCTTCCACTAAAGAAGAACACACGAAAGGAGGGGATGAAGCTGGAGGAGAGGAAGAAGGTGCTGGTGATGGTGTTGATGAAGAGAGCCACGGCGATGACGAGGATGACGAAGAGGACGAGGAAGATGAAGAAGAAGAAGCCCCCCTCCCGGTCAACCTCTCCGGGGGGGACTCATGGCGGACGAGCGAAGCAAGGTAGGTTCCCTACCCCGTGTCCCTGTTATTTCCATAGATTTTCCTGTGTTTTTCTTTTATTTTTATCCATTTTTCCTGAAATCCCCATCGCCCTCGGTGACAAACCACCAACACAGAGAAATGACGCCCCTAAGGCTGGCGTCAATTCAAATCACGACCCACATCCTGTCGTCAAAACAAATATAATATCAATTTTTAAATTGAATAATTCCTGAACAGCGCCCTGAACCCTGTCGTTATTTCAGAATTTGCATATTTTGTTTTAAATTCCTCAGAAAACAACGCCCCCCATACGGGCGTCAATCATTTTTCACCGGCTAGCACAAACAGAAAACTCCTTAAAACAGCGCCCCCCACAGGGGCGTCACTTCACTAAGTAGCGACCCAGGGCGGGTTGTCAATTAGATTTTCTCAATTATTGGAGCCGCCCCGTCGTCGCTTCCTCTTCCCGTGGATTAAGAAGTTCTGTTCTGCTGCTCTCTGCTACAAGCCTGCAGTAGAGACTCGGTTGGCAGACCCACTAGCAACATCCACAACTGGATTCGGCTCGAGGCATCTTCAGGAGAGTCATCCACCTTCGAGTCGACCATGCTCCTGAGTGGTCCCGCCTCCGTTCATCGTTGGCATCAACCGCTACAGGCGTTTTCGTGCAACTGTGCCCAGACTACGTCTATTCCTGAGTGCCACTTGGCAACACCGACACAGACTTCCCCTGTGTGAATCAGCCAGAACTCCCTTCACGGGAGTTCTTATTATTCAAAGCGCCGATGAAAAAGAGGTAGTCCCGCCTTCTTTCGACAACGCCCCCGCCTGGGGCATCCATTCTCCCTCAGTCACACCAGACCCAGAGCTCACTATTCACCTAGGACAGACTGCTGCCAAGTCGGCCCCGACACTCCCTCCTCCACTCAGTTTCAGGTTGAGCAGTCTTCTGAAACATTGTGGATTTCGACGATACGAAACCAACGCAAGTGATTTCGTCCCGTTCTGACATCGTCACAGAAGATTCCACGATGGCCATCGTCGACCTGTCCTGCTATCTGTCCGGGAACCTGATGCCGCCCTTTTCAGTGACCATGACCGGTGAGGTGATCTGACGGCCACCAGATTTTGAGGGTCCGTAGAGCTCCCTGTTTACTACATCCATGAGTTGGTCCCGTCACTTTTGGAGTTCTGCATCGAGCGTACCTACCGACGCACCACAACCACGCCAACCAGTCCTGTGAGGCAGAACTGTGTAGGCCAATGGCTGTGACCCTCTCCACCTCCCAGCGACATCGGCTCAACGTCGGACTTCCAGGCATCCTTCGGCATCCCCTCAGGCTTCGACCCGGCGTTGACAGCACCTCGACTCGATGTCCGAGCTAGGCGTACGGTCGGCAGCTTGGTTTTCCCTCCCCTCATTTCCCCCCCTCCTACGCGAGGGTAGTGCATGTAACGGTTTTCCCATCCCCGTGGTCCCCTCCCTGCCTGGAGTGTAGTCATTGTATTAGCAGGGATCGTCGCCAAGCTTCCTCGACACAGTGTGTCCGCCGGGTGTGCACGCTCCCCGGCTCGCCCTCGTCTCCGACCGGGGCCGGTCCTTCGGATGGGCTAGGTACGTGCGACTGCCACTCCAATTTGCTTGTCTAGTATTAGTTCCAACTACAGCGCCATGTGAGGAGTGCCCGATCCATATTTCTTCTTTTCCGTGAGTTCTTGCTGCCGGTGAGTGAGTGCACATTTGAACTGATCCCCTCGGTATCGCTCCACCCAGTTGAATCCGGTGCCCACGACCTTGTTCCCTTGGTGGTTAGCTACTACTCTCCTCTCCGCTCGGACCGTGTCCGACCTCCTTGCGAGCCACAGCTCGCCGAACCATCACTACGAGTCCTGTGGAGTCCACTACTCGCGTGAGTGTTTGCCTTGTCGCTTAGACGATCTGTGCTCATTGTTTGCTGGCTTAGGTCCCAATGTCTTGACGGGTTTGTCCCGCGTCAGATTTGGTATCAGAGCAAGTTCTCGGCTTGCTCCTGCAAGCCGAATCCTAGGGCTAGGTTGCATCTCCACTGCATATGACCTGGACCGTCCATTAGGCCCATGGCCACCCTTATTAGCAGTCCGTACCAACAATCCAGACCCATGCATGTCCCCGGTCTGCATTCATAACTTTTACCTCTACTTCTCCATCCATTTCCACCCCTCGGAGCGGGTGTGCGCTACCTTCGGTGCCTCTCGGGTCTGGTCCCCAGGGAAAAAATGAGCTGAGTCAGGGCGATTCATTGCCGGTTGTTCCATTCAAGGTTCAAGATTCTATCTACCACATGCCAATTCGGGTCCTGGTCTTGGGCTACTTTGGGATTGATGAGCCTATGCTTCCGAAGATGGTTGTCAAGAAGAGTTCCCTTACACTAGTGCTAGTTTCTTCTCAAACAAGGCCGGTGGTAATCTCTTTGCTCGCCGGGGGTTTCACAATTGATGCTATAGTTACCTCTCACCTGATTGCTATTCAGTTCATTGTCCAAGGATGCTTATCTACCCAAATCATGCTAACTCGTACGGCCGCCAAGCAGATTATGAATTCCATGTTTAAGGGGTAATTGGCCATATCTTCTGCATTCTCCAAAGACATTTTGCACATTTTATGCAACCTCCGTCAACTTATTAGCATGTTGGCCGCGCCAACGCCATGCATTAATCTCCCTCAGCTTCATCCCTCTCTTCTATCATGGGAGCTATGTTTCATGACTGATTGTCGAGTGGAGATACCGAATCTCATGTTGCTAGTGCCGAGTGACAAGACTCTGCCATTTTCCGATGTTCATCCTAAGGAGTTATATATTCAAGGATGTCCGCCTATGGTTGGCACTATATGTCTAGGGTCAATCGTCCCGCTGAAACTGCATGTTCACGATCGGGCTAGGTTGTCCGCCAAATGGGCCCGTTATTTGAGAAGACATTGCAGATCAAGAAACCGAAGGCCTGAGTCCGCATTAGGTGGATTCATTTCAAGGAGATTTCTACCAAGAAGAGGCGACGACACAAGTTCAAGGGCCGTTAGTTGTGCACTCGAGGGGCCACTACTTCTTCTTCTCCTTTCTTCCATTCATTCTTTCTACTGCTCAGCTCCCACTCTTGGGTGGTGTATCTTTCTTCATCCAATCCTACTTCGATCATCTTCTCCCCTCCTCCCAGGTCCGTGAACCCCCGCTTCCCTTTTCCTCATTTGGAGCAGCCCGATCTTCCACGTTTTCATTATTCTAGGCTGCGACCTAGGTTATCTCATCATCCCGATCCAGGGACTTACTTTTGATCCTTCTCCTCCGATATCCCTGGGTTCTACTTCTCATTCTCTTTCCCCCACCCAGGTGGGTGTTTATGATTCTTTTTTCCCGACCTTGTCGGGAGTCTATGCATCTTCTTCCCCGCCTATGGCGGGTGATCACTATTCCTTTTCTTCGACCACGTCGGATGATTCTCCTTCTCCTTTTTCCATCCTCTCCTCCTCACCCTTTCGGGGTCTTCACCCTTTCTCTTGCTACTTTTGAGGCTTTAGCCCGCCTTGATCTCAGTTAATCGGGTTTCTTCTGTATCTGGTTCCTTGTTATCAGGGCCTCGATGCCTTAATGAGGGAGTTCTAGTCCTCGTCTCTCTTTTTTTATCCTTTTTCGTCCAGTTTGATGTCTGTCGCTCCTCCATGAAGAGGAATCGTCAACTCCTTTGCTATCCTCTCCATTTTCTCCTGTTAAGTAAGGAATACAAAACTCGTGCTACTCAATGCTCGTTGATCATGTTCGCTTCAGGATGCCGATTTTCACGCTATGGATAAGCAAGGTATCTTTATTTTACGCAAAGAACATGTTATCATTGCTATTTCTTATGTTTCTTCTATTTTACATCGGGCGGAGCCCGAACACCTTTGTTTCTACTGCCAAAGAAGAGAGTCAGGGACCCTGGACGCCGTGACGTCGGTAGGGCTTAGTCCATGCAACAGCGATAGGACAACATCAACGTAACAGGGATAGCTGGAGGTAGAGAGACTAGTTCCAGCGGGGTGGGGGATCCACTCCCTGATTGGATTACATGACTTATGTGTCGTGAAAGGCATTTATGTGGGGGCATGAGAGCCCGATTACAAGTGATTGCAAGCCGTGAGACAATTCCGTCATTTATGATGGCCCCCGAGTCATTGCATTATTGTATGGGTAGCTCCGTATCCGTACATAATGTCCATCAGAGGACTTGTGACTTAGTAGGATGCCGCCCGAGGGGCGTCACAATGTCTTCTCGTCATGCGACAGTGTCGAGGTCGGGACAGTAGGGGTGCCGTAGGCACCGTTGTACTGGAGCAGTTGGGTGTCACCAAGGCCGAGGCGACCAAATGACGTAAGTATCACTTGTCACTAGAGCGACCGGGCACTGTTGAGATTGGAGCGATTGGACGGTGTGAGTATCGCCATGACTGGAGCGACCAAAAGTCGTTGAGCTCAGAATTGCTGGGTGCCGTGGGCCCCGGCGGGACGGGAGTTGTTGAGTGATGGGGCGTCACGGATCCCGATGTGATTGGAGTAGCTGGAAGTCGGGCACCGGGGGCGCCACTGTGATTGAGGTAGCTGAGTAGTCAGGCACAATGGGCCCCGATGTGGCTGGTAGTCGGGTGTCGGGGGCACCATTGTGACTGAGTTGTTGAGTGATTGGGTGCCGGGGCCCCCGATGTGACCAAAGTGGCTGGCAGTCGGGTGTCGAGAGCACCGTTGTGGCTGGAGTTGCTGGCAGTCGGGTGACGGGGGCACCATTGTGACTGAGTCATTGAGCAATCGAGTGCCCCAGGCCCCGACCTGACTGGAGTGGTTGGCAGTCAGGTGCCGGGGGCACCGCTGTGACTGTAGTTGATAGGCACCATGAGACCTTGAGGGTCATGCTCGGGGCTCATTGATAGAGGCGGGGGCCTAACGCTTCGTTTTACATCGGGACTTGTGAAGTATGCCCATTATCTAGGTAACAGCATGAGGGCATTCTTATCGAGGTGGCCCCAAAGTGGCACATGATCATCGAGGTGGGGAACCAGACATGGTGCCTCGATTGAGCCATGTCTGATGGTGCGCGACCATTGGGACTGAGACTGCGCAGGGTGCTCTCGTCAATCAATGGATGCGTCGTGCATGATTTTTGAGGTAGGGACTGGACATGGTGCCTCAACCGAGTAGCATCAGAGGTCATGCGCGAACATCGAGGTAGGGTCGAGTAGGGTGTTCTCATTGAGAAACGTCTAGGGGCACATGATTATTGAGATAGGGCTTGGGTAGAGTGCTTTTACCAAGCGACATCAGGGCCGTACACGAGTATCGAGACAAGACCCGGGTAGAGTGCTTTCACCAAGTAAGATCTGGGGTCGCGCACGATTGTCGAGATGACATACGTTCGTCAAACAAGGGGCCGCCTTTTAGGAGGTCGGTGTTTGGGCTAGACGCCGTATGAGGGATGACCATGCCGCATGCCCTCGGTGTAAGCCTAGCAAACACACATACAAATCTCCTTGGTGTTTGGGCTAGACGCCGTAGGAGGGATGATCATGCGACATGCCCTCGGCGTAAGCCTAGCAAACACACACACCATCGGAGATTCTTCATATTCTGTTTCTCTATTGCTTTGATTTGAAACCCTCTCAGCACATCTGTTGGTTGGCGATCGCTGCACTCCATCATTTCTGATTGTTCTCGTCGAACGGCTGGCTGGAGAAACCCAGGGATGTTTGATGTTGTCCTAGCGCAGGCCACCCCAGTCACGGTCATCGAGCGAAGCCATGACCAGCTGGCGTGCCCTCTGAGTTCGCATCATGGCACCCCAGAGGGTGAACTCGCCGAACTCTACCCCGCTCTTCTATCTCTTCGGCAACTTGGGGAGTAGCATCTGCAGAAAGCGAATGGCAAACCTCCGGGTACGTACGTAAGGGGTCTAGCTGCATGAAGTGATGAGGACTCCATATTAGCCGCCGCGGTGAATGTAGTAACACGGTGTACTACAGCATGAAGAAGACGGAAAGTTTCCTTAGGGGCGATATTGCACAATGAGTCCTAGAACTCATTTTGCCTACAGTGAGGATGTAACTGGGAGGCTGCGTACGTCTCTACACTTTTTAGAGGCCATGAAGCCAAGTTACAGTTGCACGAGAGCCATGAAGCATGAAGTGTGCCACCTTTGTAGCAGTGGAGATTTGAACGCCAAATCAACAACAATGTAGGCGCTTCTTGGCCTCTTGCCCCTCCTGTTGGGATTGTTCCATCCCAGAGATGGAGAGAAACAGGCCAATCGCATGGGTTTATCTGCAGGTTATGTATGGGGGAAGAACAAGATGGCCTATGTATCTTCGTGTGTATCTAGCACGAGCTGAATGGAGATAGGTTTTTTTCAATACATATGTGTGTCGAAAATGAAATTACGTTGGATTCTATATTAAATTACATTGCATGGTTGCATTGGATTCTAAGCTATACGGTTCGGGGGGTCACAAAAGGTTTTCAGATTTTTCTAAATTAAAACACAAAAAGATAGCTATGGTTGATCAGCCGATATGATCAGTAAGATGTAACTCAAAATTGGATGATCAAGCTTGGATCTTGCGATGGGTCCACGTTGCTTGGAACGTCAAGGATTATTCTTCTTCCCGTGATGTGTCTATCGGTGGACTGCTGCAAGCAGTCATCCGCGGAGGATCCTGTGGTGTCATCTCCAAAGGATCTCGTGCACCCGGCCGGATTTCTAGCCTTCATCATTACCAATTATGATTACATTGAAGAAAAGGAGCGAGATTATAGTTCCTCCCAATATTCCTCACCAATTCTTCTTTCGTTTCCTCTCCATCTCAATCTAAGTTCACCCCCTTTGAAGAGACCTTTCTCTTTTCCTAACCATCAATTAGAGTTGGACTCTGCTACGTACACATCTTTGTGTCCTTAAGGTTGAAGTTATCGCATATAGTCCTCCCTATTAATCCTCTTGGGGAAGCAAAAATCCTCTCTTGCTCAGCATTTCTACTGTTGGAGATAATCCTGCGGTGGTGGTCCGAGTCTCGCGGAAGGGAGGAACGGCTCTGCCGGGGTTCACGAAGGAACCGGTGTGTGCGTGGCTTGTAACGTGCGGGATGCACGAATCATATTTTTCTGTATGCACGAACATCGGTTCCGTTGCACGATCATCTTATCCTTTTAGGCACGAACTGTTTTGTTTTCGTTTTCGTTTCCTTAAAAGTAGCAGTCAGTTGGCAGACTTATAAATAGTCTTTTTTGTATTAAAAAGTTCAATAGAGAAAATTTCCCAAAAAATGATACTGTGTTTTTTAACTAGCTTAAGAACCGTTGAATGGGAACGCCCCTCCACCTTTCCCAGGTGGGTTGACACTGAAAGTCTCAGGCTACGACTAGTGACTCCATCACGAGGAAAGAGGAAGGTACTCTATCGGGATCTAAAATAGTGCCACAGTTTTTATAAAATAAGTTAAACATGACGCATATGCAACATGGAATGCATAAGAAACTAAACTTGCATCTTTTAGAATGCCAGGGAGCGTAACGGACTAAGATCACTCCGTTACAAGGTGTGACGGATCAGGGTAGGGGTGTTACCTTGATTATGATGCGCCTCCCTTGGTCTGTTATACTCACCCGAACATCTTACAGAAACACAAAGACAGTCACACAGACTGTAATGCACCAAGCATGGGGCATTAATATAAGCATGAGGCGTTAATATCATGTAACGCGCCTCCCATGGGCCATTACACTCACCATAATGACAGAAATCCACAGATTATATATAGAAAATGTAACGTACCAGGGCTGGTGCGTTACATGACTCTAACGCATGGGGTCAGGTCCATTAGAGGCACCCGAAGATCTAAAATCCACAGTTTTTTGAACAGAATGTAACGCACTACAGATGGCGCGTTACACGACCATGATGGACCAGGGATGGGCTGTCAGACTAACCACCTATCTCAGTCAATGGTCAAAAGTCAAGTAACGGACCAGGGTTGGCCCGTTACCATTCAGGTAACGCACCCGGCATACTGCGTCAGGGGACTGTAACGCACCTGGGGTGGTGCGTTACACCGACTGGGTTGCGAACTTGCGGAGTTCGAAACCGAACCCCCTCCCGGTCGACCGAAATCGATGGGAAACGTGGGGAAACTAGTTTTCAAGCTATCCTACCAAGCCATAATAACATTCCATAACTAAACATGCCATTAAAATCAAAAGACAATGCTCATGGAGACAATTTCATGATTTTACGGCTAAATTATACTAGCATGGAAGATTACACAAAAATCGAGAAAACTGGCGTCGGACCACGACGCATGTGGTACCGGCGTGTTCCTAGCGAGGAGAAGATTCCGTCCCCCTACCTGTTACGTGACGGGAACGTCGTTCGAGGCACAAACGGACGAAGGGTCACTACAGCTCCACTCGGCCTGACCCGCCTCCACGCTCTGCGAATCGACGGAAGAAGGGTGTCACCGCGACCTGCGCGACACGACCTTTCCAACAGTACCTCCCTTGCCTCGATCAGTGGCCGTCTGGACCGAAATCGAGAGAGAAGAACGATTACCAAGAAATTAGTCTAAAATTTCACAAAATAGGATTTTACACAAAAATCGATGAAAACGACGACAGATGGCGATGCATGTGGCGTCAATGGGTTCCTGGCGAGACGAGGAATCCATTCCCCTACCTATTGCGTGGTGAAGATCGCGAATCGGTGCAGATCGGGCGATAGGGGTCACGCCGTCCTCTCGCTCCCACGCGCCTCCACGCTCCATGAATCGAGGGAAGAAGGGGATCAGCGCAATCCTCGCGTTGAGCCCATCCCGTCGGCACCTCCCACGCGTCGATCGTAGTCCGTTTGGACCGAAACCGAGTGAGAGAGGGAGAGAAGGAGAGAGAACGTGTGAGGGAGAGAGAGAAGAGAGTGTGTGATCGAGAGAGTGAGAGGAGAGAGAGAGTACACGCGAGTTTTATAAAATATTTTAATTTTTTTATTTTTAAAAAATTCTCCCAATTATATTCCAGGGGTCTCTTCTGTTGAAGACTTGTTGTTGTTGTTGGACTGGCGGGGACATATGGGCGTGCGATTTTGCACGTCTACATCTGGTCAAGACCATTTTGACTAGGAACTGTTTAGGTCATGGGCTTGAGCGGCCCAGGGCTTGACCGTTCATCCCCTTGGGCGGTTCTGCCTTGACCGTTTATCCCCGTTAGGATTTTACCCTTGAGCGGCCAATCCTAGACAATTCATGCTTGGGCGGTCCTGCCCTTGACTGTCCATCCCCCGAAGTGCTTTCGGGTCTGTCCCTTAAGCGGAGTGTCTTGAGCCGTTCAACCCTTTGGATGGCGAATGGCTATCCGTTCATGCCCCTTTGGGTGGGCTACCCTGAGCAGTTCATCCCCTTGAACGGCTAGGGGCGTTCCGGTCATCTGCCGTTGTGTGGCCTTCCCCAGACCGTTCATCCCCGTGAGTGGCTGTGTGGTGACCGCCCATGTGGTTTTGGCCGTTGAGCTTTTCGTGCTCGCGTGAGCATTGTGTTGACCTCCGGTCGACCCGGTTATGACCCAGTGGTCGACCTTTGGTCTTGTGAGTGTCCTGGACACCCTGGTAGTTTCGTGTCTATGTTTTGATGTGTCTGTGGGTCCCGTATTACCGTAGTTTCAGACCTAGGGACTAGGCTAGATTGATGGTGTTGTACCATCACGTTCAACGGTCTTGACCCCAAGTCTTGTGACTCAAGGACCGTTGGGTTAATAGGTCTAGTGGGCTGTCCAGAGTTTGGTGGCCTCGAGCCACCCGTTACTTCGTGTCACTCGCGATTGGTGCGTGTGTGATTTTCTGTGTTCACGTCAGTGACCCTCCACTAGTCACAGCCTTCTTACGGCACGCGCGTGCTGACCCACCCGAGAGTGGTGGAGCGACATATCCTAGTTAGAGGGTGAGTAGGCTGGTTACCATAGGGCCCCCACATATAGCCGAGTCTGGGCTTAGGGAAAAATACCAGCTAGAGGACAGGCCTAGGGCGTATGGTCTAAGTGTGTACACAAGGCTGAGGGTTCAGACCCGCGCTGACGAGCGCGACCTCAGCTAGTCCTTATTTTGTGGTACTTCTAGTTACTGTGTGTGTTTGAGTCTTGCACCCGGGGCATTGCAGCTAGACACTTGTGACGTGGTGTAAGATGTTAGAGGACGCATCTGGTCGTTCTTCTAGTGGGTGGTGCTCCCGTCACGTGACGTGAGTTGTTGTGTCCCCGGTTTTTGTTTCTCGTCTGCTAGACGGGGTTTCGGGTGTTATTTTCGGGAGTGTTCCCATAGCCGAGGTCTGGGATTTTCGGTGAGCGTCACCGAGAGCTTTCCCTAGACGGCGTAGAGTTCACGACAGTGAGGTCGTGACTGTGTTTTCAGATCGTGTGATTTCGGCTCAGGCCCTGCTGTGAGGGCAGGTTTCCGCAACCGAGGCGTCGTGTCATTTGCCTGGTAGCGTGGCTAGGATGGTTCGTGTCTGGTAGTCTCTCGACCGTGAAACCGAGATGTCGGGTGCGTGACTTGGTTGTCCCCCTGTGGACGCACTTACGGGGACTCTTCGTTCTTTTCGTTATTTTATTCATCCTTTCGTTCGTTCGTTCAGTTTATTGAGTGCGAGGGCGTGCCAGTCACCGAGGTGACAATTTATGCGGGCTTAAAGAAGCCCAGGGTGCGCTCGTTCTGACTAATCAGACGATTGTGTAGTTCGTGTCGGGACTATGGTGGTAGTGACTTGTTCATCCAATATTCATTCTTTTTGCTCACGCTGGGCTCTCTTGGCTAGTGGACTCTCCTCATGGGTGGGGACTCTCTCAATGGGGGGAGTGGGCTCAATATCCTCACTAGGTTCCACTGTGGTGGCCCTTTTTGGAACTAGGTTAGCCACTTTGAATGTGGAGCTCATTCCGTACTCCTTGGGGAGACCTATCTCATAGGCGTTAGTGCCAATGCGCCTCGAAACTTGGAAGGGACTAGCCCTACGAGGCCTCAATTTGGAGGTGGCTCCTAGGGAGAGCCTCTTTGACGTGGCACAGCCCAAGGGTGATAAGGTATGACTTGTTGAACCAAGACCTAGACCCGCAAGCATACAAAGAAGAAGTCAAACTCACGCTAGCGGCTCACTCGCATGGCGCACACGATCTCCCGATGGTGACCGAGGGATGATGGCGAGGGTTCGAGGTGGGACCCAGTCTATTTCTAAAGACCTAGCAGGCTTAGGCTGACCCCTAATGGCCTGGGGTTCCCAACTTCGTGGGCTGCTGGCACGCTAGGGCGTGGGTTGGGAGGAACTCACTCACGGTCCGCAGTGGGCACACTTAAGGTGGTGTGTGAATCCAAGCTCTCGTCTCACTAACCGATGGCAAGCAAAGACTATCCTAAATAAGTAAAGATTGTAACCAGACAAGGGGGTATCAGAAGCTCACCTGATCGGTGTGAAAACACCAATCCTGACTGGAGACGAGGGCACGTCGGGAAGCGTAGGCATACGCCCGCACACCGCTGCGATGGCGCTTGACCTAAAAATAAGTGGGTTATAACACTACACCTCTCGCAGGAGGGGAGATCTTGGGGTGGGGGTTAAGAGATTTACAACTAAATACTACCTCCACACAGGGAAGGGCTGTAAGCCAGCCAGGCGGGGAGGGGAAGTGAAGCTAGAAAATCATCATGTTGAGTTCCGCCGATGCTGCCAGCTTCTGGAACCACCGGATAGACAGTCGAAGATGTCACCGCCACGGTCACCACCGAACTCCAAATGGGCTGAAACCAGTGCAGAAAGTCTCGTACTTTACCCAGGAGGAAGTCTAAATTTTCCTGAATTCCCCTGACGATGTTGCTGGTCAGGGTAGGACCTGTAACAGGGCTGGATTGCTCTGGTTCTAGTTGCTTTAGCACCACTGCATTAGGAAGGCAAGGTCACCCTGGGTGCTCCTGCATGCTGATTCAGGCGTGGCTGGAGTCATTGGATCCATTGTCGAGAACTCTTCGAAACGGGACCCACGGGGACACCAGAGGAAGTTGGAGTAGATTGGAAGATCCTGAACAGTGGACAGTGGTTGGTTCTGTCCTGGAGGGGATAGAACTGTGCACCCTGGGGAGAAAATTAAGAACTCACTTGTCCGGGGTTCAATCGGGAACCCGCTTCTTGGTACTGGAAGGTGACTTATTGTAGAAGATCTCGACCAAGCCCCGCCTCCAAATCCTCAGATGGCTGGCCGTGGGAGCTTCTCTTGGGCTTTCAGGGATGCCGGGATGATGTCGTGGCCGGAGCTGCACGTGACTGGTTCTCTATAGGTCCACAACTGCGAGTAGGCCTCCGGTGTATCTCCAAGAGGACAAGAGAAGGGGGTGAAGGGATGATGCCAAATGGTGAAGGGGGTGGAGTGGGGACAAGAGGGGGATGTGTGGGGGGTGTGGAGGGGGCATAGGGTGTGTTGGAGGTGTGTTTAGGCCGATCAACTTGTTCTTCCTATTTAGCTAGCGGGTCATGTGCACATCAGCTGTTTGATTTCTGTGAGTGAGTTAGAAGTCAGCTCTATAGTTGTTTTGGGTGTTCAGTGTGTTTTAGATCATCAACTCTCCACCTGTTCAACGTTGGGAGTTCCCATGTTGTTCTAGTCATTTACCCAAATAACTGCTGAGTCACTATTTCTCAACAGGTTTTCATTGGGTTCGATTAGTTCATTTTAATTCTACATCCTTGATAGTTAGATAAATTTTTATTTAGTTAAGGTTTTTCGAGAAGGATTCATTCACCCCCCCTCTGAATCAGGCACACCTAAACTAACAGTTGTAATGCAATGGTTGATACGTGACCTCGTGAGTGTCTCGGTTATCCTGTGAGGATCGAGACTCTGATTTTGGATGCTTGAAGGTATCATCTTACCTCAGTTTGCGTGCATATATGGTTCGAGGGTTTTGGTGATCCCTCATGTTCCGTATTCTGTGTTATACAGAATCGAGAGTCCTATGTGCAGCCTAGGGGCTGCGGACTTGTGTTTTACTATGGTCTGGCTTAGGGACTAGGCTAATTGAATGGTATATTGATGTGATATGCGATGATCTTGACCCGAGTCATGTCACTCAAGGATTGCTGTGTATAGGTCTAGTTATTTGTCCTTAGTCTGGTGGTAATTTTGTGTGCTACTTTATGCTTCGTAGTACGTGCGATGTGTGCGTGCTTAGCCTATCTGTACTTTGATATTTCTATTTTGACTCTCTGTGTCTAGTGAGACTCCACTAGTCGTAGCCTGACGACACTTCGGTAGTCGGCCCACCTGGGAGTGGTGGCGGGGCGAGTTCTAGGTTGAGACGGTTCATAGGCTGGTTGCTATGGGCCCATTTGTCTAGCCGCTAGAGTCCGACGGGAGGGAAAAACTAGCTAGAGGCCTAGCTCAAGACATTGGGCTTATGTGTGCACACGTGCTCGGGGGCGTTGGACGAGCGTCGACGGGCGTGAACCTAACTAGTCACTGGTTTCTGTTGTTCCTTGGTACTTGGTACTGTGTCTCAGTTACTGCATTAGATGCGAGTGGGAGACGCTTGAGGAGCAGTGTAAGATGTCAATGGATGCATTTGGCTTTTCTTGGAGTGAGGAGGTGCTTCCGTCATATGACACATGACTTGTGATTTTCATGACTGGTATCCATCATGGTTGACCTGACTTGGCCGATAGTCTGTGTTTGGCTTCACCCGTGGTTAGTGTAGCACACATGACAGTGAGATCATGTATCTGTTAGTGCTTTTAGACCGTGTGGTCTCGTGTTGTACTTTGGTCTTTGAGGACAAGCTTGCATGTCTGTGCATCGGTTCAGTGATTCCTGACTGTGTGTCTAGAGGTCCGTGTTCTTACCGATTAGGAGTAGTTTAGAGGGTCGAGATTTTATCGGCTGTCATGTTTCTATTCAGTACGACTTTTTCTCTTTACTTTTACTGTTGCTCCTACTCCTGCTATTACTCTTGTTGTTGTTACTGTTGTTGCCACTTTGGTTCACGGTGGGGATCTGTGGGACTCCTACTGAGCTAGTGACACGAGGCTCACCCCTGACTTTTCAGGTGTGGCTACTCTTCTTCCTCCTGCACTGGAGGTGCGATGTGTGGTTCTTAGTGCCAGTTTTGCCAGTGTCGGGCTTCCCCCGACTTGAGGGTACGTTGCCCTTTATGTTGGGGTGTCTTTATCATCACGTTCGCTACGGCGACTATTTTACGAGGGAAGAAATGAAATTCACATGGACGGACGAATTGGTAGAGTCAGCCATTAAGCGCTGGAATGCCGACGAACACCCACAAACAATAGCCGACAGTCTTGGCGTTTCTCGCAAGTCACTCAAGGCCAAGATGGATAGGCTACGAAAGTCTGGTGCTAATATCAAGCTCAATGCCAATCAGCGCCCGTCGCCCGTGCATCGCGTAGATAAGGGAAAGCACGTCCCCACGAACTGGTCAGACGACGAAACGGACACCCTTGTGGATAAATGGAACCAAGGCATGGGTGAATCCTCCCTTGCCAAGCTCCTTAACCGCTCGGTAGCCTCTATACGTGCTCGTGTGGAGCGCATGGTGTCTGTGGGCAGGTGTAAGCGCGGAAGCCAACGCTCTTCCAAGCTGGCGCGTCCTGTGAGCTTTGCTGCACCATACGCTACCAGACGTGACGAAAGCCGGATTAGTCTATTCACGGCTCATGGACGCGGCGCGGTGCGGGCATTTGAAGAAAAGATGCCGGGCGTTGGCGTTTCCATCATGCAGCTTGGCCGCTTTAGCTGCCGCTTCGTTACGGGAACTGATTTGTTCTGTGGCGAGAAGGTTCAACGTGGCTCATATTGCGAGTCCTGCCGTCCTCGTGTTTACCTGGGGGCTGCATAATGACCGATATGATCACACCCCGCCAAAGACGGCTGGCAGACTTTGAGCGGCTCTGCACTGAATGCAACACAACACCCAAGCGCGTCATAAAGCGGGACAGAACAATTTCCCCGATACGCTTTAGGATCATGAGCGAAATGAAGGCGATGGGCTACCATGAAGATGCCATTGCAGAGACTTTTTTCCGCGACAGGACAACGGTAATCTATGGGATAAAGCGATGGGAGGTCGTAAAAAACAAACCACCCAGACCTAGGCCAACCGTCACAAAATCAACCCTGAAATACGTTTATTATAACAAGGGGACAAACCGCTGGACAGTGCAGAGGAAGGAAAATGGGCGATCAGTTTATTACGGTTCATTTCCTAGCCTTGAAACAGCAGCGCGAGCGCGCAACGATATATTTCCAATGGCAGCAGAATGAGGGGCTTTTCCAAATACAGGGCCGTGAAAGTCGTCACCGAAGAGGGAGCGTTTGACTCCAAGGCCGAATATCGGGAATGGCGCAATCTCAAGCTAAGGCAGCGCGCCGGCGAGATATCCGATTTAAAGCGTCAGGAGACCCTAGAGCTGATTGTAGGCGTACACATAGCCGGAGAGCCTAGAAAGCGCCCCGCAATACGCTATGTGGCCGATTTTACCTATATCGAGAACGGGGTTAAGATTTATCACGACTGCAAGGGTATGGAAACGCCCGTGTTTCGCTTGAAGCAACATTTATGCAAGGTGCTTTTGGGAATTGATCTGCGCATTAGCCGGTGATACCCTTCCCTGCGTTCCCTAAACTGGCCCTGTCTGTCGAGCGGATGGGGCTTTTCTTTGTCTGCCTCCAAAGGCTAACTCATGGCAGGGTATGGCGTAAGGGTTCAATATGAAAGCTTGCGTCTGGTGTGGTTTGTGCTATCGTTTCTTTGCACGGCTAGGACGGGATTGATCCCCCGCTTGAAAGCTGGCCATTGCCCCCATTCCCAATTTGCCGGTTGCCGTGCATTTGGGGGCTTTTATTAGGAATGGAAATGGAAACTCAAAAACCAAGCGCCGCCACAGTTCTGTCTATCTTGGCAGAGATTGACCATTTAGAAGGCCTAGAGCTTTCTGAACTGGTGACGTCTATCAATATCATACGTGAGCGACTTCATGAGGTTTCGCCTTTCAAAAGCGAACCGGTTGACTTTGTTCGCTGGGTGAAAAGTGATCAGGTCGGCGCAAATGAGTATAACCCAAATAGCGTAGCGCCGCCAGAAATGGAATTGCTGCGCCTGTCTATCTCTGAGGATGGATACACACAACCCATTGTCGGCAATTTGGAAGGCGATTCATTTGTGGTTGTCGATGGCTTTCACCGTCACCGCGTCGGCAAAGAGTGCGCAGATATTCAAGAGCGCATCAAGGGATATCTGCCTATAGTGCAAATTCGCGCTTCTCAGGTCGATATCACAGATCGCATGGCTTCCACAATCCGGCACAACCGCGCCCGTGGCAAGCATCGCGTTGAGGCTATGTCTGACATTGTGATCGAACTCAAAAAGCGCAATTGGTCGGATGACAAGATCGCCAAAAACTTAGGCATGGAGCCAGATGAGGTTTTGCGTCTTTGCCAAATCAGCGGCATTGCTGACCTGTTTTCAGACAGTGAGTTCTCTCATTCGTGGGACGTTGATGACTTTGAAGACGTTCTTGTCGAAGTCGAAGCGCTGGACGGTGAGTAATGGAACGTATTTACCATACCTGGGACAAATGGGAGTGTTATCCGGCTGGATTTTATAGCCCAAAGCCCCCTAAACCATCCATGACAATTGAAGAGTGTAAGGCAGCTTACGCTGACTTCCTACGCGACACGCCCCGATTTAAAACCGCCCTTTTGCGTGTTATAAATCAGTGGAAAATGAGTTGTGAACATTACCTCACAAACGAGAAAATGAACCGCATCGCGTGGCTTGGTCAGTCGTCTATGTGCATTGAAACCGGCATATCTAAATTCTTTTGCGGCGGCTTCTTTCAGCTGTCAGACGAGGAACAAGCCACGGCCAATGCAACCGCCTTATGGGCGCTGAATATCTGGCTTGCTGCGCGTGGTGAAAACGAAATAACAATGGAGGAGGCCGCGAGTAAAACGCAGGCTGATTTGTACTAATGTCCAGAAAAATATACCGCGATCAGAATGTTTTAGATGCAGCGCGTGAGCGCGTATCGTATGCCTTCGACAGCTTTGAAAAGATTTACGTTAGCTTTTCGGGCGGCAAGGATAGCAGTGTTATGATGCACCTTGTTCTTGACGAGGCGATCAAGCGCGACCGAAAGGTCGGCGTTCTTATTATCGACCTGGAAGCGCAATACAGCGCTACAGACAAGCACTTGCAGGAAATGGTCGATCTATACGCAGATCATATTGATTTGCATTGGGTGTGCCTCCCTATGTCGCTGCGCAATGCCGTTACAAACTATGAACCGCGCTGGCTTTGTTGGGATCCTGATAAAAAGGATATTTGGGTGCGTCCGGTTCCTAAGAAGGGCATTTCAGACCCTTCGTTCTATCCGTTCTTTCAAAGCGGAATGGAGTTTGAAGAGTTTGTTGTGCTCTTTGGTGAATGGTATGGCGAAGGCAAGCCATGCGGCGGGTTTGTCGGTATCCGGGCGGATGAAAGTCTGAACCGTTTCCGCACAATTGCAGTTTACGACAAGCGGATGCACGGCGATAAGCGCTACACAACTTTTGTTATCGGCCAGACGTACAATGTTTATCCGATCTATGATTGGCGCACGGAGGACATTTGGCGATACCACGCCAAGTATCCCGATAAGCCGCATAACCACGTCTACGACCTCATGCAGCAGGCGGGTGTTCCCTTAAGCCAGCAGCGTCTATGCCAGCCATACGGCGACGATCAGAGGCGCGGCCTTTACCTATATCACATCCTAGAGCCTCAGACGTGGTTCAAACTTATCGCCCGCGTTAATGGGGCAAACTCAGGCGCGTTGTATGTCGAGGAAACCGGTAACGTAATGGGCTATAACAAAATCACTCGCCCAAATGGCCACACCTGGAAGTCTTTTTGCAACTTGCTTTTGGGAAGCTTGCCTACGTCGACGCGCAATCATTACCTTTCGCGATTCCGCACATGGCTCAAGGGATGGCGCGGGAGGGGCTATTCTGAAATTCCTGATGAAGCACCAAAGATACTTGAGGATCAGCACTGGGCCCCTTCCTACAGGCGCTTGTGCAAGGTCTTGCTGCGCAATGACTGGTGGTGCAAGGGTCTAGGCCTAACGCAGCCCAAAAGCGAGGCGTATCAGCGCTATATGACGTTAAAGAAAGAGGGCGCACTGTGAGCGCTTGCGTCGTCGTAAAAATGTGATAAGTTGGGTGGGTGGGAGAGTTTGCAGCTCAATCCCACCCTTTTCACGGCTCATTGGTTCAGGAGATGCCGCTACTATGACAGATGATACTCAAAATTCCCCCGCATTTCAAGAGGCGATATCGCCAACTGAGCATATGCAGCGCGCCGCGTATTTCACAAAGCTTTCGTTCATGACTGACGACATGGGCCTTAAGCTTGAACTCGTTGACCTTGCCAGCAAGCACACCCGCATTGCGGAGGATGGTCAGTGAGCAATGTCGTTTCTCTTCCTATCGCAAAAGCGGAGGTTAGCCTTTTTGATTTAGAGCTTGAGTTTAGCGTCATCGGCTCAATCATTAAAAACAGTTCGTCTTTAGACAAGCTATCGATGCCACTGCGGAGCGAGTACTTTTATGAGGCGGGCAATGCGCGCCTTTATGAGTTGGCCCTAGGTGAGCATAAGCGCGGGGCCGTAGCGGATGCGGGTCAGATATCCATGATCCTTGCCGCTGACCCTTGGTTCTTGTCTATGGGCGGTCGCAAGTTCCTTGATGACGCTATTCGCACCGCGGCACACCCACGGGCGCTGGATACTTTGGTCAGAAACCTACGAGACATGAGTGTCCGCAGGCGACTCCGCGCCGCGGCTGGCGACGTTACTATGCATGCAGAGGACTTAGTGTCTCCCATTGAATCAGTCCTCATGGCCGCGGAAAATAGCGTTAGTTCCGTATGTAATGGGTCAGGCCTTGAAGGTGAGTGGGTCGATGCCGCGGACTTGGTTGAGGAAGTTCATGCAATTGTGCAGCCAGACTATAAGGCTGATCTAATCCCGACTGGATTGCGGGCGCTTGACGAGATGATAGGTGGTATACGCCCCGGCAAGATGACCGTGCTGGCCGCACGCGCCTCTATGGGTAAATCTACCGCGGCTCTGGCTATTGCAAGCGGCATGGCAAAGGCTGGTTATGGTGTCGGTATGTTTAGCCTTGAAATGGATCGCCGCGAATTGGCTGTAAAGATCGGATGCTCAGAGGCATACAATCCCGGAACGCATGACAACCAAAATCCAAGCCCATATTTCGCTGACCGCGGCGGCCTGTATGATGATCAGAAAGAGGCGTTGGTTAGGGGCGCGCACCTTATGCGCTCGTGGCCGCTCTCCGTTGATGACAGGGCTGGATTGACGCCTTCACAGATACTTCCTGCCACAAGGCGGCTTATACGCTCATGGGGCCTTAGGGGGATCAAACCTGGGGCCATCATAATTGACCACCTGCATGTCGTTAAAGCTGAGATTGACCGCGGCGGAAACCGTGTTCTGGAACTTGGCGACATATCCGGCTTCCTGACCGATCTTGCCAAACAGACTGGCGTTGCCGTCATAGCTATGTGCCAGCTTAATCGTGAGGTCGAGAACCGCGGCAACAAGGACAAGCGCCCGCAACTTTCCGATCTCCGCGGCTCGGGTAAGATCGAGGAAGACGCCTATGCGGTGGGGTTCATTTACCGGCCTGAGTATTACCTCCGAGAGCCAGAAGACAAGACGGACATGAACGCAATGGCCGAATACAAGGATGCCATGATTCAATATGGCGGGAAGCTTCACTTCATTATCGAAAAGAACCGCGGAGGGCCGCGGGGTGAATGTGTTGTTAATTGCTCTATGAAGCACTCTGCGGTGTGGGGTTAGCCATGAGCCTTTCACATGAAGAATTAGTGTTTCTGGCCAATAAGGGCTTGTCGGTTGACGACATAGTGGCGTTCTCCGCTATCCGTAGCGCCAAGCCTGTGCGTTCGTCAGGCGCGGAGCGTCAGGCACGTTATCGGGCCAGAATGGATGTTGATGAATACGAGTGGCAAGATTTGCGTCGTGAAGTTTTCCAGCGTGATAATTTTACGTGCCAATATTGTGGCGCAGAAGAACTCCTTAACCCGCATTGTGACCATGTAACCCCTCTTATATTGGGGGGATCGTCGGTTTTAACCAACCTAGTATGCGCTTGCGCTACATGCAATTGCGGAAAATCAGGCATGACGCTTGAGCAATGGAGAAATTCATGACCGATATTGCCAAGCTAATAACCGACATGGTGTCACAAGGTGTGTCCGCGGAAATCGTCGGACGTGTCGCCGCTGCGTTGGCAGAGCGTGAGCCGTTAATCCTTAAGGACGACCAAGCGGAGCGCCGTCGCCTTTCTGACAGGGAGCGTAAACACCGTCTGCGGAATTCCGCGGAATCTGCGGAAATAGTGACGCATAAAGAAATACCCCCCATACCCCCTAAAGAAATACCCCTATCCCCCCCTAAAGGGGGTACTTTCCCCAAAAAACCTGACCCCGAAAGCTTTCCGGCTTTCTGGCAGGCCTACCCAAACAAAACCGGCAAGCCCAAGGCCGTCGAAGCTTACCGCCGAGCCATAAACCGGGCTACCGCCGAGCAAATCTTTTCCGGCCTAGCCAGAGCCGCGGCTGGATGGGACGATCCGAAGTTCATACCCCACCCGACGACATGGTTGAACCGTGACGGCTGGAACGATCAGGCGGTTGGGCTTAGGTTGGTTTCAAGCTCGCCGGACGGCATGACCGCGGACTGGACGCCACAGCGTTGGAAAATCTCAGTCGAGATGGCCGCGGAGGCTAAGCGATGGGATGACCGATGGGGGCCGCCGCCTGATGCGCAAAACACCCTCTGCCCGCCAGACCTCAAGCAAATATGGATGAACCGATGACCACACCGCCAAAAGTTAGCGAACGTGCCAAGGGACTTATCTCCGAGGCGATGAATGATATTCAAAAATCACACCAGTGCAGCCGTGATGCCGCGGCAAATCTGGTAGCCGCCTTCGCTATGTCATCGGCCCCCGCGGAGACTGACTTGATTGATGACTGGCTTGAGGAGGCCGAATAAATGTTTCGCAAATCACTAGAGGGAATGAAATGACGCCCGCGAGAAACCTTTCCAAAACACAGTTGCAGTTAATCGAACGCCTGCGCGTGTCGCCCGCGTCCTCGGCTGACCTCGTGCCGGAGTTCTCCCGCAGCCGTCGCGGCCTTCGCTCCCAGGTTCACCTCATCCGCAAACACGGCTACGAGATAGAGACAAGGCTTGTGGAGAAGCAGGGGCGGGGCATTGTCGGGACGTGCGAATATTATTTGGTGTGAGTGCATTTAAGGTGTTTACATCGGTGATTTAATGTGACATTGTGGGATATCGAAAGGCAAGAGGGAATACGAAAATGACTGATGCATTAGAAACGCCATACATGTTGGGTCAGCGGTCTGCCCATGATGACGCGAACGGCGACTCTACTTCCTGCCCGTTTGAGTGGGGAACTGAAGAGTTCGGTCAATATATGGCCGGGCGCAAGGCGTATAATCAACTGTGCGGCCTGTAGGCGGAGTTAAGAAAATGACTTACGAAAAAGGCGACCTGGTTAAATATGCCAATCCGCAGTGTGTCATGGAAATCGGCCAGACCTTTACGGTTATTGAAGATCGCGGCGACCGTCTGTTGGTTGAGGCCGTCTGCGACATGCCATTCAAGCCGCAAAACTGTTTCGCCAAGTCGCAATACGCTTTGGTGGAGGGTTAAATGCGCGCACCCCAGAGGTTTGTAATCGGCCACGAATACGCGGGCCAGGACGACATGTGGAAAATCTGGCTTTCCCGCACAATGCGCGGCGGCCGAGATTCCTATATCATGGCCAACAGCAGGAATGAGCGAGATCAATACCCGGTCGGCTCAGTGTGGTCGATATGACGCCAGAACAGAAGAAGTGGATAACTGGCGTCCAGCGCGCATTGAATGCTCCCGGCAGCGACGGGCTTGGGTTTTTCACCATTGGTGATGCCGACGTGTCCATTTATGACCTTTCGAAAGAGGGTGAAATAGACGCCATTATGAGCAAGCGGAACGGCGGTGACTTTTGTCAGGCTGTAGATAAGCTGGGCGCTCGAATTGGCAAGCTCGATTTCCCCTCGCATGTTCATTCAACGGCAGGATAAATAAATGATGGATAAGATATGGATTGGTCAGGTGCTGACGGTTCGTCCGGAAAATTCAAGCTTGCACGCCACAATCGGCTCTTATCGGAAGATGCCAGACCGAAACATCTGGTGGATTTTCCGATATGACGGCTCCCCGGCTGGCCACCAAACTTCTGCAAAGGACGCCCGCTCAGTTATTGAAATGTGGGCCAACCAACACATTCAGGATGAAGCAAATGGGGACGCCTAGAGCGCTGGTGGCAATGGAATGCATGGGCAATACGCGGAATGCGTTGCGGGCCGTTGGAGTCGATGCGTGGTCATGTGATTTCCTGCCAGATGTGAGCGGCTCCCCGTTTCATATACAGGGTGATGTTTTTGATCACCTAAAATCTGTTCCATACGGATATTACGACCTTGGTATAGCGCATCCGACCTGCACTTACCTGACTTGCTCGGCAGAGTGGGCCTACAAAGAGCCGCCATACCACCAGAAGGTGAGGCCGGGCACTCTCGTCGGCGGGGCGCGAAGGCTGGCCAGGAAAAACGCGGAATATGATTTCCAACAGCTTTGGATTCAAATGACGTGGCGTTGCAAAAGGTTTGCTATCGAAAACCCAGTAGGCGTTATGTCTCGGTGGAAAAAGCCTGATCAAACTATACAGCCGTATCAGTTCGGAGCAGATGCGAGTAAGCGAACATGTTTGTGGCTGAAAAATCTGCCGCTGCTGATGCCAACGAACCGTGTTCAAGGGCGAATCGTCAATGGTGTTGAGCGGTGGGCGAATCAGACAAATACCGGGCAGAACCGGCTTTCGCCGTCATCTGGCAGGTGGTTGGACCGGGCCGAGACGTACCCAGGAATTTCAGCGGCAATAGCTGATCAATGGGGAAAATTACTTTTTGAAGAGGGATTTGAATTAACATGACAAACGCATGGGATAGTGCCGCGTCCGAACACTATGAAGCGCCTGACAATGGATTGCCTGTAAAGCAGGAGTCTCCGAACTACTGCCCCGGCTCGTATGTCTTGCATTTTTATTGCGATAGTTTCTTTCAAGGGCATTCATTCTCCGAGTTTCCAGTGGAGTACCCAGCGGATAGCCGGTCAGAGTGTTTAAGTTATGCTCGAAAAGACGGCTGGATATTCCACAAGGACAGGACAGCCACATGCCCTAAGTGCGCGAAGGCCTTAGGAATTGGTAAGTTTAAGCCGAAAGCGAATGGAGGTGCGTTATGATAACCACAAGAACATCTGACCTTCTTCGGCAAATGTCCTATAAGCTCCAAGCCATTTCTGACGCGCTGTATGACAGTAAGCACATTGGGAGATCGCAAGAGGTGGCCGGAATTGCCTCAATGCTTTCGCAAAGCGCGGGACTACTTGAGGGCGAGATTAACACCTGTGCTACTGAAATGCTTAAGGAAGAGGCATCCCATGATAATCGATAAGGGCGTGACCCTCATTAAAATCATCGCCGTAATAATCGCCCTGCCTGTTTTGTACGTCATTTTCGCCATACGCGGTGGTGATATTGGCTTGGAAAGGAACTGGTCGTGAGGCTCAAGCGGGTTGATTTCAAATGCGCCACAGGCAAGCATGAATGGAGCGGGTTTAGCGGCTCTCTGTGCCCTGTATGTGGTGGCGCGCCTAGGCTAAAAGATGGCTCTACAGGAACGGGATGGGCTGGCGGAAAAGGCAACGGGCGCTCGACAATGTGGCTGAATGACGAAAGCTCAGACGGCCAATGACCTTGCATTTCCACCCAACCAGCGTAGTATACATATGCTACAAAATCCGCCCCCGAACAATGGGCGAGAGAGACGACAAGCTAAGGCTTGTTGGCGTTTTAACTCAGAAGGATAAGTAAATGATCGGACAGACAAACACAGCTTCGTTAAGCATGGCTAACGGCTTGAACGCAGCAATGTCCCCTAGCGTCCCCAACATTAGCGGGCGCCTGAATACCATCTTATCAAACGTTGAAGAGGCTGTCGGTCTGGCATCCCTTGTGATCGATAGGATCGACGGTACTGACAGCGCTTCCGCATCAGTTCAAGGCATCCGACCCGCAGGCCTTTCCAGCGACATCGACGCAATCAACGACAAGGTTTACAAGCTCCAGTGCATGGTGCGTGACATTCTTGATCGCCTTTAGGGCGTTTTAACAGAGGGAGAGAAGCGTGTCATCACCTAGCCATCAAGCAGCATCAAGAATCAGCGCAATGTGGAAAGCACATAAGGCGCAGATGGCAAAGCCTGCCGAGCAGCCAGATCGCAACATAGCGCTCAGGGCTTCACGCTCATTGCCGCCACTGACGCCAGAGCAGCAGGCCGACTGATGAAAGACCTTGAAAAAGCCACGCTCCCCCAATGGCTAAACGCTCCCATCATTCCCAAATATTCCCTAAGAGCGCAAACAAGCACCAGGGCGCTGAACTCAGCTTGGTACGCAAAACTCTTGACGCCAAAGAACGATTAAGCCATAACAATCAAACCTTCTATATCGGCGCTGCGGCTTGTGGTTAGGGGGTGAACCGAGAAATTAGAGTAAATTCAATAACATGCCAGCACTGCAAAACAACAGGCATGAGCTATTTGCGCAGGGCATCTTCAAAGGGAAGACCCAAGAGCAAGCATATATCGATGCAGGCTATTCGCCAAACGGAGCGAGAGGTGCCAGCACTAAGATATTGCAAGCAGAGGCAAGCATAATGCAGCGTGTCCACGAATTGCAGGAACGCAAAGCCAATCGAGCAGTTTGGTCTAAGGTCGATGTGCTAAATAAGTTAGCCGCCCTGCATGATCAATTTGCAGCCAACGAAGACCCCGCCAGCGGATCGGTCGCCCGCGCAACGCTAATGGACTATGCCAAGCTTGAGGGAATGATCATTGATAAATCAATCACCGCTGACGCGACCATAGATGACCTCCTCAAGTCTATCGCAACCACAAAAGATTGAAGCGCTTCTCAAGCTCAAGCGCGACTTCCGCTTACATGCCGAGACATGTCTTAAGCTAAAGGCCAAGGACGGGTCGCTAAAGCCGTTCAAGCTAAATCAGGTTCAAGACTATGTGCATGACCGCCTAGAGGAACAACGCCTCAGCACAGGCAAGGTTCGCGCCCTGATCCTCAAGGCCAGACAGCAGGGCATATCAACCTACATAAGCGCACGGTATTACAGCAAGGCCACCATGAACACGGGCCGGTCAGTCTTCATTCTCACACATGAGGATAAGGCGACACAAAACCTGTTCGACATGGCCAAGCGCTACAACGACAACAACCCCATAGCCCCAAGCACCAAGAACGATAATGCCAAGGAATTGTCATTCGCTGCACTGGACAGCGGGTATGGCGTAGGCACGGCGGGCGCTAAGGCTGTGGGGCGATCTAAGACCATCCAAATGCTGCACGGCTCCGAGGCGGCGTTCTGGCCTAATGCCGCAAGTCACTTCTCTGGTGTCGTCCAGGCTGTCCCTGATTTGCCCGACACAGAGATTATCCTAGAGAGCACAGCTAACGGCGTGGGTGGTGAGTTTCACGAGCGCTGGCAAATGGCTGAGCGTGGTGAGGGCGACTACATTGCGATCTTCATTCCGTGGTTTTGGTCAACTGAATATCAACGGCCCGTACCTGACGGATTCCAGCCAAGCATTGAAGAGGTTGCGGAGCAAAGGCTGTATGGCCTGACTGATGAGCAATTGGTTTGGCGCAGGGCTAAGATTGCCGAGCTAAAAGACCCGCTGTTGTTCAAGCAGGAATATCCGGCGACTGCTGCCGAGGCTTTCCAGATGACGGGACACGACAGCTTTATCAAACCGGAGGCCGTTCTCAGGGCGCGTAAGAACAAGGTTGATGGTATTGGCCCATTGGTTATAGGTGCCGATCCGGCGCGCTTTGGCGACGACCTGTTTGCGCTCGCATGGCGCAGGGGGCGTAAGGTTGAAAAGACGGAGAGTAAGCCCAAGACTGACGTTGTGGAGGGCGCTAACTGGCTTCGCATGGTGATTGATATTGACCAGCCGGACGCGGTGTTTATTGACGCCGGCGGCGTTGGTGGTGGCGTGTATGACATGCTCAAGAATTGGGGCAAGCCTTACTCTGACGTGGTGAGGGCGGTTAACTTTGGCTCGCCTGCGCATTTCCCGAAGACGGTAGGTTCTGATGGCAAGTATCTGCCAGGGCCGGCTAATCGGCGCGCTGAAATGTGGGAGAACAGCAAGGATTGGCTTGATGATGTAGCCGGTGTTGATATTCCTGACATGGATGTGTTACAAGCAGATGCTTGCGGCCCATCGTATCGCTATAACACCAATCAGGAACTTGTCTTGGAATCTAAAGAGGACATGCGCAAACGTGGCGTAAAGTCTCCTGACTATTGGGACGCTATAGCCCTGACATTTGCAGAGCCGGTCAAGGTTCGCAATTCAACGCCGCAAGATCGCTATGCCAAGAAGGCGCAACGCAAATCAGCATGGGTGATGTGATGACCAACAAACGTAAGTACACGCAGGATAAATTTACAGGCTTTCATGCCGCCTCTTTTGTTGTGGCTGACCGCACGTTTAATCACGCAGCGAAGTCTATAGATGACGTAAACGCATGGGCCGATGTGATGGAGGTCAAGCATGACGCGTAAGTACACAAGAAAGATTCAGTCGAGCAGCCAAGAGAAGGCTCCAGAGGTAGTGTCATCTGGAGACACGCGGGAGGAGTTGGGTAAGGCTGAGGGCGGTAATTCTCACCCAGACATCACACGCCGCCGCTCTGAGAAGCCGAAGGACGCCAAGCCAGAGGTTGAGGCCGTTGATGTTCCCAAGCTGGACAATCTGGGCGCTAACGAGGTCACAGGCCTTGTCGAAGAGGCGATATACGCTCACGACATGCAGGACACTGTAGTGCGCTTTGACACTGTAGGGCGTAAGTGGACATTCCGGCCTGATCAGGAATTAGGCCAGACGGTGTTTTACATCGAATGCGCTATTCCGGCATTGACTGAAAACCTGACCATTTCAAACTCACGCTTCGGGCTGGACGGTTCACGCGATGAGGTCAAGCTGGCCATTGAACAACTGGATGAGGCTGTGCGATGAAAAAGGTTAATGACTTTAAGGTCGGCGACATGGTTAACACTGATGGGTACGGCGTCGGCGACCTGCGCGTGGTTGGGGTTTACAATGACATATTGTGGATTGTTAGTCCTGGTTCAGCGCGTCCGTGGGATGAGCACTTTACCAATGTGTACCATAACGAAATGGCTCAAGAGGCTGTACGCTAATGGCCGAGAACGAAACGCCCGGAGCCTATGACGACGAACTAGAGCGCAAGTTCAAGGATTGGAACAAGGCGCTTGATTCGCACTACGGCCCGTGGCTTGCCGAGGCTAAGGATTGTTTCGATCTGACAGCGGGAGAGCAGTGGACGCAAGAAGAGCGCTCACAAATGCAGGAGATTGAGAAAATCCCTGTGACGTTTGACCGTATCGGCGTGATGGTTGATGCTGTATCAGGCTATGAAATCCAGACCCGCCAAGAGGTGGCTTATCTGCCTCGCACGGTTGAGGACACGGCAGTTGACGACATCCTGACCAATGCGGCCAAGTGGGTAATGGATGGTTGCGACGGTGAGAGCGAGGAATCCGACGCTTTCCGTGATATGATTATCTGCGGTGTAGGCGTAACCCAGACCATTGTTGATGTGGACGAAGATAGCCGTATCATGGTTGAGCGCCGTAATCCGCTGGCTGTTCTGGCCGATCCGTCGTCACGCAAGGGTAACTACGCCGACAGGCGTTATCAACGTTACCGCATGGTTATGTCAAAGAATCTCAGCTCCCAGCTGAGCCATGAAGATACCTCCCTCCATGACCCTTTCAAGGAGCATGGGAGGGGAACATCGCCGGAACTCCTCCCGAACTGATGAAGGTGCTAGATCTTGGCACTGATTGTACAGAGAAGCTTGGACGACGAACCACCCTTGCCAAAGAGGAGGAGCCTCTTCTAGGGGTACCAGGGTTGGAGCATCCCCTTCAATCATCCCCAATCCTAGGATGATGACACTCGGCTTTGCTCAGACCCACGCCTCGATATCCTCCTCCCCTCCATGCATCTCGACTACCCCGATCAGGACCTCGGAGCCGACCACCTCCCCCTGCGCTCCTGCTGGTTCGGAGGAAGTCCCCTCGATCGCTGTGGGCACCTTTGGCTCCGCCGGGAGAGGACTCGGGTGACTGGCACTCTCCACTAAGGGCTCCTTAGTCGGGTGGGAACTCTTTGATTTCTTTAATCACGTCTTCTCGGCGGTCAATGCCTTCATCGAAGCCAGAAGCAGTTGCTCCCCGACATCCTTCTGCTTGGACCGTCGGTGCCCAAAGGTGTCATCTTGAGTGACTGCTTGTCCTTATCCCAGGTGGAAGAGGGACCTGCCAAAACTTAGGGCGCACTCGGAGTGGTCGTCCCTTCAGATTCGATGACCTCCCAATCGTCATCATACCCTCTACCTCAAGACAGCCACATTAAATGGCCCCTACCGGCGATGACATTCCCCACTTGAGCCACGAACGCTACCCCGTAGCATACCACTCTCCGAGCCCAAGTTTTAGCTCAGGAGTAGGGGGGCAAGTGGAGAGGGGTAAATCCACAGCCCAAATATATGCATGGATTGGGACGGCCAAACCAGGTCCGGACTGGCCCAACCAGGACCATTTCGACCAAACCAAGCCAAGCTCCGCAAGTGGCAGCCCCACAAATGGGCCCACTTATTTTGAAGCCCAAACACACTCAGATCAGGTCTTCCTAGGCAGCCCCTTTGGTCTGAAAGTGTGAGTAATGGCCGCTCAAGAGAGTCTAATTGACATTCATCCATAACCGTCTCAACATTGCCCTCCACGTTCAGGAGAAACCCAAGCGCCTCACCTCGGAGCATCCGTCGCCCGGATCCCCAATGGACAAGGCATGCCTCCCGGTGAGGATCTCGCTCTTGCTCAGAGAAGGGAAATTTGAAAGGATGGGGAACAAGAAAGAGTCCCCTTTTGAGACATAACGCCCCTTTGGTCCCTGCAGATACCCTATTTCCAGCAACGAGGGCTAGCAGCTATATAAGTCCCATGGAAGCCCTCTGAGAATTTAAGGTGATCCCGAGGACTCAACACCGCACTGGTGGAGAGCGATCTCATGCCTCACAGTTCTTCTCCTACTTTCATTCCACCTACGCTCTGCCAGCTCGCTGACTTAAGCATCAGAGGGTTTTCCCTGTGGTTCCAACCTGGGGCTCCACTGATCTATTTCCTGCCTTGTAGATCCCTCATTCGTGGTACGATGATAAGATCATACGGCTTAGGACCGGACACGAGATCACCCCTCTTCATTGCGCTCTGATTTATATTACTAGCTTGAGGCATATTACCGACTGTCTACGTCTCCCTGAGCTACTTCCACTGTACTCACATGGCGCGGGGGGTGACAGTTAAGTTAGTATTAGAGCCTAGGGATAAGTAAGTCCTAGGAAAATGTCATGTCATAGGCTAAGTCCTAAGATTAAGGACCCACCCCCCTCTGAATCCATAGCACCGTGTACCCCAACACGTGGTATCAGAGCAATTCTGATTCCAACACACAGCATGCCCTTGGGCCCCTTCACCAGTACACCCTTTATTCCCCCTCGCCAGCACACTCCTTGAACGGTGCCTCCTCCCTTTGGCTGTTGTTAAGTCCTTCAGTGGCACGCCTGCCAGTTCACCCTTCGCTAGTACACCTCTTTGCCGGCACACTCTCCCCCGCTAGTCACCGGCACACCCATGGCCTTCCCCGACGCACTCATCCCTTCATGGCTTCAACCCCTTGCAACTTCAACCCCGTGTAGCCCATGCACAGACTTCGTCCCCCTTGCAACCCCAACCCCGTACAAACCTACACGGACTTGGTCTTCCTGCATGCATAAGCCTTGTACAAGCCCCGCATGGACCTTGCATAGCCCTTGCCCCCATGTGCACAGACCCTGCACAGACCTTGTCCCCCCTCCGCATGCATGCACTGACTTTAGCCCGCACGTGCACGGACCCTGCACGGACTTTGTTTTCTCCCCTTGCATAAATGCACAGACTTTGGCCCCCATATGCACGGACTTCATTCAGAACATGCACTGACTTTACCCCGCACGAGCTCACCTCGCATATCCACCGACCTGGCCTATAGCTGCATGGACCCTGTCTGTACGTGCACGGACCCTGCACGGACTTCATCCCCCTTCGCATGTATAAGCCTTGCACTGACCTTAGTCCACGTGCACTCACCTTAGTCTACCTGTGCACTGACCTTAGTCCACGTGCACTGACGTTAGTCTGCACGTGCACTGACCTTAGTCTGCATGTGCACTGACTTTAGCCCACGTGCACTGACCTTAGCCTGCATGTGCACTGACTTTAGCGCACGTGCACTGACCTTAGTTTGCATATGCATTGACTTCCCCTGCACGTGCACTGACTTCGCCAGCATGTACACTAGCCTTGTCCTTGGCATATTCCATAGGTACACTGACTTCCCCTGCACGTGCACTGACCTAGCTAGCATGTGTGTCGACCTTACCCCCATGTACACTGACCTTCTATCAGCCCCCAGCCCCATGTGCATGGACCTTGCCTGCCCATGCACCAACTTGACCTTCGTCCCCTGCATATGCACGGACCCCATTCTTACTTTGCACGTACGCATGGACTTGGCCCTCATGTGCATGGACTTAACCTGCATCTGCGTGGACTCAGCCTAGATGTGCACGGACTTAACCTTTGAAAACATGAATGGACTTTAATCCTTTGTTGAGAAACCTACACGGATCTTATCATTTGCCAGTACACTCCTTGAATCCTCACCGGTGCACCGCTTTAGCCCTTCACCGGCACAGGCTTTGGAGCCTTTCCCTGGCACACCTATCCCAGCCTCCCCGGGTGCACCTATCCTAGCCTTCCCCGGCACGCTCTTCCCAGCATCCTTCATCGGTACACTCATTGATCCTTCGCCGGTGCACCTTCAGTGCCTTCCCCGGGCACACCCAACCCAAGCCTTCCCCGATGCACCCTCCAACACCCTTCGCCGGTACACCCCCCAGTGCCCATCCAGGCTTCGCCGGCACACATTTCCTTGGCCTTTCAGTGGCCCACTCTTCTACAATAAAATACAAAAAATACCAAAAAGGGTGAGAACGAATGAAATTCAAGAAAATTTGGATAAAACATATAAAAATATAATAATGATAAAAATAATAAAAAAATAATAACTGACGTTCTTCACTTCGACCAGGTGCACATCAAAGTAATGCTTCTGGTACACCCGATAGGGGAGTATGTTGACTGCTACTCCTGGGTCGATCAGGACCCTGTTGATAGGCTGTCCATTCAGCTGCCCCTTCATGTAGAGCGGCCTATTGTGACTGCAGGTGGACAGAAGCATGTCATCTTCTGTGAAGGCCACGACTACTTCCGACGACATCTTCGCCAGACAGGCTTCAAGGTGTGTTGGCATTTGGAGTGCGGCAATGATGGCTTGCCGCGTCTCTTCGTCCAGGGATAGCATCTCCCAGATGGTGAATCGGGTCGGGATCTTCTTGAGGTGCCTGACTATCCGGTCAGCAGCACGCACCTTGAGCAGCTTCATCTCTTCGGGCTTGCCACGTCTACCCCTGCCCTGGGCTTGGGGCGCTGGGTCGGAAGGTGACTCCTCCACTGGATCTGGTGCAGCTACCTGAGCCTGCGGGGCCTACTGGGCCTCCTCTTTTTCCTTCATGAATTCGACAAGGTTAGGGATGCCGTCAAATTCTTATGTCGACTGGGGCGGGACCGCTACCAGTAGACCCGGAGGATTGCTTCCAAGTGGAGCCGGGAGGCTGCTGGCTCCCTTGGTCAGTCGGGGCCTTTGCAGGCGCACCTGCTTTTCTGTGCGGGCCCGGAGGAAGTCAGCGAATGAGGGAGCGTACTGACTCTTCGGCCTCTCGAGATAAAGACCCGACGGTGGGGGGATCTCCGTACCTCGAACCTTGGGTTCGGGGACCTAGTATGGCTGCTCGCCCCTTAGCATGATGTTGTGATTATCTTGAGGAGTGCGTCCCCATTTCTTCCCTGACCGGGTGGCATGCTGGGAGGTGGATGCTTCAGCCTAATTCGCCTCCGATGGGTCACAGGATGCTTCTTCTTCTTCTTCACCCAGAGAGAGGGCAGTGTCGAACAGCGCCGAAAGGGTGTTGCAGGCGACGATGACCTCCTTTTTCTTCTTATTTCTGGGTCTTCTCTTTTTCTTCTTCTTTTCTACAGCAGCAGGAGACCGCTCTTGGAGGAGTTCGCCCCACAGGGGAGGCTCTTGTTCTGCTTGGGCTTTCGCTTCGGGGACCAGCTCGAGGGACTCAAACTTCTCCTAGGGGACATATTCTTTCAGCTTAATGGGCCGGATCTCGGGCTGTTCATAATGTTCAAGACCATCAATGATGGCCTGGTGTCTCTCAACCGCCGAACTGACCTCTTTGTGCATCCGCGCCGAGATATGTTCTTTCTTGTTGTAGGTAGGCCGCCTTATGACCAGCCAAGGGGCCATATGATGCCATATAGGGTTCACTGGTGGCGTTGCTGGCTGGGGAGTGACACCCCTCACATGAACCTTCGGGGTGGGCCTGGGAGCCCATCTTCTCATGTTCTTCTTTTGTGCAGACTGCCAACCCCCTTGATCCTAGGCCGGTGCTACCACAAAAGCTTCATAAGGAGCGCGGGTGCTAGCCTCCGCCCACTCTTCAGGAAACTCTTGATACAGAGATATCATGTTGACGCCGGGGGTCATGTTGGGCATTTCATGTGGCCGAGGAGGATCCACCTTGTGCTCCCCCTTGTCTAGCTCTCCCTTCTTGATTAACGACTCAATTACGTTCTTAAAAACATAATAGTCCTCGACGGTATGCCCCAACATCTGATGGTAATGGCAGAAGCGAGGGTCATCCTTCTTCTTTAGGTCACCGGGCTCCACCTAGGCTTTGACCGACCCCACATGGGCCCAAAGCATAGGTGGACCAATGGGGAAGAGGTGAGGTGGCTCTTGAGACCCCCAATGATCATTTTGTAAATAACCCCCTAATACAATCTAAATGACGCTGCCAGACCACCTTTACCAGGGGAATAACCTTGTTCCGCAAGCATTGCTCATGCCGATCCTCCACGCTGATAGGGTACTCCGAAAGGGACAAATCTGGGGTCACCTCGGGCCAAACAGAGTCCTCCAAGACATGAGAATCATTGGGCACATACTTCCGCAGCATCAACACATGGAACACGTCATGCACAGCAGACTGCAACCGATAAGCAACTTCTCCAATACGCTCGACAATGGGAAAAGGACCAATGTAGCGGGGACTCAGCTTCCCACACTTGTCGAAGCGCATGACACCCTTCATGGGAGAGACCCTCAGAAACACCCAATCTCCCACAATAAAGTTGTGGGGTTGTCTTCTCCGATCGACATTGCTCTTCTGCCGACTCTGCGCCGTCAACATCTTCTGCCGAATAAAATGCACCACCTCAACACACTGCTGTAGCAAATCCGGTCTTGTCAGGACACGCTCGCCCACCTCGAACCAATCAAGCGGAGTCCGACACGGTCGCCTGTACAATGCCTGATAGGGAGCCATACCAATGCTCGAATGATAACTGTTGTTATAGGCAAACTCCACTAATAGTAAATGGTGGATCCAACTCCCTTGCCACTCTAGACAACATGATCTCAACATGTCCTCCAAAGTCTAGATGGTCCTCTCAGACTGACCGTCCGACTGAGGATGGTACGCCGAGCTAAACACCAACTCCGTGCCTAGAGCTCTCTAGAAGCTCCTCCAAAATCCAGAAGTGAAGCGATGATCATGATCAGACACAATGGAGATGGGGACTCCATGTAACAGAACGATCCACTCGACATACAGTCGGGCCAACTTATGCACGCTCCAACTGACTTTGATCGGCAACAACCGAGCCATCTTCGTCAGTCTATCCACCAGCAACCAAATACTGTCATGCCCATTAGCAATCCAACCACGAAATCAGTGGTCACGTGGTCCCACTTCCATGCAGGGATCTCCAAAGGCTGAAGTGTACCACCCAGTCGCTGGTACTCTGCCTTCACCTACTGGCAAACTAGACACATGGTCATAAACTCCGCGACATCTCTCTTCATCCCAGGCCACCAGAACTGTCTCTTCAAATTCTGGTACATCTTCGCTGACCCCGGATGCACAGCATACCGGCTCCCATGAGCCTCTCGTAACACCGCGCGCCTCACCTGCTCCTCGGTTGGGACGTACAGCCTACCTCGGAATCTCACAGCTCCATCATCGCCAAACTCCACCTCGACCATTGACAGAATTCGAGGTAGCTCAGGGTCCGCACGCTGAGCCTCAATCACTTGACGATAGATAGCTGGTGTGATAGTCAAGCTCGCGAGAATAGCCGAACCTTGATCCCGAGGGACCTTGAGCCTAAAAGTCATGGCCGACACTTGCTCCCATAACCTTCACTTCTGCAACAACATCTGGCTGACCACTACCTTCCTATTCAAGGCATCAGCCACGACATTCATCCTGCCAGGCTGATAAGACAGAGTGAAATCATAATCCTTCATATACTCCATCCACCTCCTCTGCCTGAGGTTAAGGTCCTTCTGAGTGAACACATACCTCAAACTCTGATGGTCAGTGAACCGCATAAATCGTCACCTCGGTGACTGGCACGCCCTCGCACTCAATAAACCGAACAAACGAACGAAAGGACGAATAAACGAACGAAAAGAAACGAAGAGCCCCCGTAAGTGCGTCCACACATATAAAGACATACAAGGAGAGGGGCATATTATGTGGTTCTATTGAGTTTGGCATGCACACATGTAACTATATTAAAAGGACAAGAATGTTCTTGAAGCCATTATGATCAGGCTTACATGAAAAGGTTACAATAGAAGTCAATCCACAATGCAAGCATAAGCATTCATCACAATAGAAGTAGTAAATCGAACCCATTATGATCCTACTAAAATCAAGACATGCAACCCAACAATCTTCATATAACATGTTAACCAAGTGGAAGTGCCAACTTGGCAGAAGCATGAACATATGGGGAAGGGACTCTCCTTTCCTGATCTCTAAACATTACGAAAATTACTCTAGTGAGACCTAACCTAGAGTTAATTTTCTACCTTAAAACAATAACAAGTTCGTTGAGACTTAAAGAAATTAATAACAATTAAATAATATGATAACAAGATAAAATGACCATGTTAAAGGAAGAAATTGTCCAGCAGGATAGGCAAGGAAGCAAGCAGAGGAAGGGCGCGAGCAGCGAGGGATTGGGGGGAGGGGCGTGTGGACACGCCCCTTGCCCTTTCCCAATGATTTTGACAATTACATGTATACGGAACAATTTCTTACTGATATTCTGATGAGTGACAAATAAAACACTATACAGACCTAAAAGACAGCAAGAAACTCCCCAAACAATTTTATTTACTTCAACTCTTTCTAACTAACAATAAGATTTATAACACATCAATATTATTTTTTAGGAATTAAGATAACTAAAAGGCAGGGAACCCGAGACGTATCTCGATGGTTCAACACCTCCTCCCACGATGGGGAGGTCGTGAGTTCGATTCTACTCTCCAACGTGCGGAGCAGAATCACCCATTCCCAATTATTCGCGGACGTCAGGCTGTTAGTTAGCATGACAGCCCCTCCTCATGACAGCAATTTTATTTCGTATACTTTACGGGGGACGAAGATGGTAGATCAGTTGGAGAAATTAGCATACCGAATAAGAGCTTGTCTAGACTTCTGTTGGGCAGGTATTCATAGACGAGCAGATTTTCATGTTCCTCCAAGCAATAACCCAATAACCTTACAAGGTTCCGGTGTTGGAGCTTAGCAACCAGCGCTATCTCATTTCTCAGCTCGCTGAGCCCTTGGCGGGAGCTCCGTGAGAGTTTTTTAATAGCGATCTGCTGACCACTTGGTAATACACCCTGCAGCACAAGAATAAGGTGTGGGTGTCAATATATATTCTGATTGTTCCAAACATTGGCCATTAAATGTTTACAATATGAAGTAGAATTATTAGAATCTCCCTTAGTGGTAACTTTGCATATAACAATATAGGTTAAGTGAAACATATATGCATTTATTTACCTTGTAGACGGGACCAAAACCACCCTCACCAAGCTTGTTTTCATAAGGAAAGTTATTTGTCGCAATCCTAAGTGTTCTTAGATCAAAGGAGGTAGATTCGGCATGTCCAATAGATACATCAGGTCTCGTCTCACCTTCCTTCTTACTACCTAAAAAGACAAATAATTTTTAAAAAAATTACATAAAATGGCAAAAATAAAATAAAACATTAAATAGGGACACTCTAAATTTAAAATATCCGTCGAGAAATATGCACAAGAGCTTCTCAAGAAATTCAATCTCGGCACAGCTAAGTTGCAACCAACTCCAATGTCCACCTCACTTAAGCTAGACCTATTATGACCCCGTGATTTTGATGATGACAAACACTATGGTTCATTTGATGTTTTGGCATGCATATATATGTTATGTCTCATGGAATTTTTTGGCATCATTGTGCTCATAATGTCTATAGCATTGTGACCCTGTGGTTTTCCTGTGGTCTTGAAGATGTCAAATCTATGAGTATGTTTGCATTGTGTTGCATTGGGTTATATTTGCATTATGTTGCGTTGTGTCTGCATTTGCGCTTGCTTTGATGTTAAACTTGCCTTGATGGATGATGCATGTCAAGTTACTGTGATAGGATGTGATCTTTCACGTTGATGCATCCTCTATAGTCATGCATCCTATGTTTTCACTTAAATTCAGGTCATAGCAGGTTTGCCACAGGACAATGCATTATGCCATGAAGGTCAATGCAGATTCATAGCATTCTGTCATATAGGTCTATGATGCACTCTGTCATACAGATCTAATGCACATTCATGCATTCACAATCATGCAGATCAAGGCATATTTATATGAGTCAATGCATCATTGGGTTGCATCCTTCATTTTTATAGCTCATCGGTAGATGCATCCATACATTTCTTAGTTGAGCATGTTTTAGTCTATGCAATCGTTGGTCTAAGCATGCATGCTAGCTTGCATATGAGGTCAGAGCACCTTTACTATAGAGGTTGGAGCACATGTTACATGCATGTAATTAGGTCAATGCATATGCATTCTGTTATACCTTAAGGTCGATGCATCTTCCACCTCCTTGAGCTATCAGTGTAGTCTACACTGGTCATAGTACAATTTCAGGTCGATGAATCTTTACATATAGTTAAGCATAGGGTCAATGCTAGTACATCATCTATAAGTCAAGGTCGATGCATGATAGACCTAATACATACTAAGGTCGACGCTAGTGTGTATAGGCTCTTCATTGTGGTCGATGCATGTTTCATATCTAGGCAGAGGCAAGTCGGTGCACATTCATGTTCATAGCATGAAGGTCGATGTACATCACTGTTCATAGCCATGAAGGTCGATGCACATCTGTCTTATATAGACATAAGTTCGATGTACATTTTGCCTTAGTCATTCTAAGGTTTGTGCACACTTTGCATCGTACCTCATAAGATCTGTGCACATCACTATAGCTCATATTAAGGTTGATGCATATCACTGTTCATAGCTCGTGAAGGTCAATTCATATGCTCTCTTTAGCATAGAAGGTCAAAGCACTTGTTCATTGCTACATCCAGGTTTAGTGCACAGGCATAAACTTCTTGTTATAAAGGTCCGAGCACATTCATACTTCAAGTCGGTGCACTTGCATAAAAGCCTAGTGATGCAGGTCAAAGCACCCTCACCCAGGTCGGTGTACATGTACATTTTCATTGCATGAAGGTCGGAGCATCTTCACGTAAGTCAGTGCATATGCAGCATATAAGTCGGAGCATATTCATGTAAGCCAGTGCATATGCAACATATAAGTCGTAGCATATTCGTGTAAGCGAGTGCATATGCAGCATATAAGTCAGAGCATATTCGTATAAGCCAGTGCACATGCAGTATATGGGTCGGAGCATATTCATAGAAGGTCGGAGCACATGCATGCCTTCGCATCTGAGCACCTTCCTTCAAGTCGGTGCACGTGCAAGATATGACCCCCTACTGAGTCTGGCTGTGACTCACCCTTCTTTCTTGCAGGTGATCCGTCCCAGCCTCCCTCCGGTCTTCCTCGTGCTTTTCTGGACCGACTCTAGAGCGCCAGCTGCTGTTCTTCATCCCAATGTGCTTTTGTCCGGGGTATGCCCCGTGTAGTTGTACAGTGGGACTGTTGCCGTGGTTGTTGTGGTCGTGTCAGGCTTGTATATTTGTGAATTCTGGACTATCTCTATAATTATCACTCTCATATATTTCTTTTAATTACTTCCGCACTTTAATTTATCTTCTTGTCCAAATAAATTTTAGTATGTGTGGTGTAATTCCATTTGTTTATACGCCTCCTCAACAATCCTCACTAACCCTTCAGGGGCCTCATCAGCCTCTTGTGTGGCGTCCCCAATTCTTGGTAGTGGTAATTCAATACTTGTATCAGGTTATCGGTACCCTGAGCTCTGGGTCATTGCAGTTTGTATCAGAGCGGCATTGGGAAAACGTGTAAAGAATTGCAATTACATGTGCTTATCCAGAACAAGTCCAGTCGTGTCGTCTGTTGCTGGCTTAGGATGTTTTTCATAATTATTAATATGTCTTCCGTTGTCGTATGTTTTAGATGCCGTCCTGTAAAAGAAGAGCTCCTGTTCCCCTGGAAGAGAGTGGCAGCGTTTCGCCTCCTGTCATGCCTGCTCCGCCGATCGTGCCAGTCCCTGCTCCTACTGTGCCAGCTCTGCATGATGGCTTACCCGGTGGCCGTGGTAAAGCACTCAAGAAATTTCTGCTGTTCCACCCGTTGACATATGAAGGTCAGTCAGATCCGGATGTTGCCAGGATTTGGATCGAGGCGACCGAGCGTGTATTTCGGTCTATGGAATGCGCGGAGGATGAGAAGGTGATGCTCGCTACTTTTCAGCTTCAGGGTGCAACATTGATGTGGTGGAGTTCGGAGAAGGAAGTCGCCTTCCATTCCCGACCACTTCGTTAGATCACCTGGACAGAGTTCGTGACTACCTTCGAGCGTACCTACAGTCCGGCCTGTCTTCGCATGGATAAGATGCCCCAATTTCTAGATCTGGTGCAGAGTGAGATGACCGTGTTGTAGTACCGAAACAAGTTCATCGAGGTGGGTCAGTATGCGCCGCATATTATTGCTGATGAAGCCTTGAAGGCCGAGCAGTTTCTCCAAAATTTGCGAGCCGAGTTGAGAGTGCCACTTCTTGCTACCCGTGCCACTATCATGGATGATGCATATCAGGCAACAGTCGCGGTTGAGCTTGATTTGGCGAGGTTTGCAGGGTTTTCTCAGTCCAGTGTTGCTCAGTCGGTTGTGCCATACCAGTAGTCCTATCAGCCGTCAGCACTTGGTGTTCCGTCTGTTGTGGCTACATCTGGTGGTCCGTCGAGACAGATGTTTCGAAAATCTAAGAAGCATTTCAACCTGGACAGAGTTCGTGACTACCTTCGAGCGTACCTTTTGGAGTGATTCTTGTTCCTAGAAGACCTGAGTGTTGGAAAGAAGTAGGAACAAGAATCACTCCAAAAGGATGTCGTGACAGAAAGTTATGATGCTGGATATTTGGGAAAACACGCAGACAGTACAGAAAATGCAGAATAAGGCACAAAATAGACCCAAAGAATGATGAATATCTCACTGAATAAGACACCAAAAAGGAAAATAAAGGATGCTATGGAAAGGTGAGAATATTGTGGTGAAACTAGAGATGCGAGGGCTATGCAAGGGGATGGAAGTTGGCCTAGGACTCGGCATGCGAGAGCAAGCCGAGAACTTGCTCTGATATCAAATCTGACGCAGGATGGAACCTTGTTGAAAACTAGACCCTAGTGGACAGCAGGCAAGGCCAAACAGGCCGGGTTGGAGACGACGGACAAACACGCGGCGCACTCGAAATTCTGGTGTAACCCGGTGATGGGGAAGATGGGCTTTGGCCCACAAGCAGCTTGCGAGGTCGGAACTCTTGAGGTGGGTCAGCGGAAGGCCGATTTGAAGGGGAGGGAACGCCCGATTTCAGACGGGGCAGACCTCGCACCCAAGGGCACAATGGGGTTCGCTCTCTCACATGGCAGCAAACTCACATGTAGTGGGGGTTGGGAGCGGGCTCTCTCTCACCGTCGGCGCGAGCACAAAGAAAATATGAAGGAGCAAACCATAGGAGAGCAGATGGTCAGCCATGTACCTTGCCAAGCCTGAAGAGGCTGGCACCGATCGGAGATGAAGGCGGGCCGGGAAGCATGTGTACCCGGCTATCACGCTGCGTCGATGGCGCTTGCGGTCGGCCCTACTAGTACAAGTACAAGAATAACCTCCACGTAGGGAGGGGGAACTCGGGCAGGGGCATGAAATACAGTACTACCCTCACGCAGGAGGGGGGAGCATGGGGAGGGGACTAATTAAATAGATCGTCACTCTGACTAGCAGGATTGAACGGAAGAGCTCGGGGTGGTATGACGCACTCCGGAATCCAAATGAGGTATCACTGGTGCTTAATCATTGCTGGAGGGGTCCTGCAATGCTCTGCTACGTCTAGTGTTGGTTCGAGGTCGTTGGCGGGTGGGGCAGAGCTGACGAGCCAACCTGCGCAGTACTGTCCCATAGGACAGGTTGGTGCAGTCGACGTGCAGGAAGGAGAACTCTCGCTACTGAACTCCGATTGAGTCAGGACCAGAGAGGTCTGAAGGAGGACAGGGAGCTCTATGTGTCGGCCAAGTTTGATTGCCGTCAGATCTCAGGGCTGGCCGTGGTCGTCTCTGGAATGAAGCTCTAGATTCAGGCCGAGCAGGAAGACAGGGTGAGGGTGCGCAAGGCCGTACGCACAACACGGAGGTCCAGATGTGATGAAACCAGTGGGGTTGGTTTTGGGACATCGAGAGGTTCGCCTCCACCGAAGGGTACAACTCGGAGATCAGCAGAGTGGGTGTGGTACACTCTGCTAATTCACTGTTCATCCTGGGCGAGTCTGACTCATGTGGGCTCTACACAATCGCACGAGATCGAACACCACGGGCAGTGCCGAAGTCAAAATGAGGTGATACCACTCTGGAGTGACTAAAACTTAGAGCCGAACAACTCTTCAGAAGATGGTTTTGGCTGATTCGCTCCTGAGAAACCGGTGCGGCCTCTGCAAGTTGGACTTCTGATTTTGGCATGAATCCGGTGCAGTTGTACGAGATTGTATGATACAATCGGTGCCGAGGTTGAATCAAGGCAGGACCACCTCTGGAGTGAAGTAGACTTGGAGAAGAACAACTTCACAGAAGATAACTTCTGTTGATTCTTGCTGTGATAGCCGTGGCAGCCTTTGCAAACTGGATCTCAAGTCCAGTCTCGGGTCTGCAAGCAGCAAGGCATCGGATCCTCAAGCACAAGGGGCGGGGTGATGGTGCGAGGGTCCGGCGTGGTCGTGGTCGATCTTGGGGTGGGGAGAGAATAAAACATCAGCAATTCAAAATAGTATTATAACTCATACCATTCAAAAACTGATTAGATCGATCCACCAAATACAATCACTGTTTCATGCTGGAGGCACCAAGGGACCCAATTGATTTGTGTTGGAGCAGCTTCATGAATCAAGACATACATAGTAGCTAAACATATTCATAAAAGAAATCTAGTACATAGTCACGAAGACTCACCCCATTAATTTTTGCACCTGCTGTCTGTTCGTTGGGGATCAGTGACCAGATTGAGGGAAGGAATAAAGCAGTGAAGGGAGGCATGGGAGTTTGATATATCTCAGGTATCCCCCTTCGTAGCCGTATTCCTCTCAAGGCGGTATCGAGCACTTGCCTTTTACGGGGAGTCGAGGGGAATCGGGTGGCATGGAAAATTTTCAGGACTAGAGTAACTGGGCCGAGGTGCGGGCGTGCCAGTCGATTTCTTGATAACCACCCATGGAACCGAACGCTGACTGGGGAGCGTTGCCAGGACGTGACATGTGGGCTCGGGAGGTCGGGTGACACGTGGAGAGAATGGAGGTTCCATAGGTGTGAGTGTGCAGGCGATTGTGGGGAATCATGTAGTGGACATCTTTCCCCACCGACCGCAAGCAGTCGGTGTTTATTTACATCAGATTGAATCTGAACACCTTCATTGCATGTTGAAGAGAAGTCTGTATGTATTCGAAGCCATTTGTGGAGGCCCGGGGCATTCCGCAGCTATGGGTTCGCGCTGGACTGGGAGGTGCAATTTACTGGAGTCGTGGATACTGGACACACGTCGGGTGGTGTGGATGAGGACTTGGACCAGGGTAGTGGCACAGAGACATACATTCAGGTGGTGACGTATTTCATGAGAGCCACTTAGGCTCTAAAAGCGGGCCATCGAGGCCGAATTACAACTGGTGCAACCCGCAAGACAACTTCGACACATGGGTCGATCCCCAGGTCAATGCATGTTAATGCGGATATCCACGTGTGTTTACAGAGGCTCTCCTCGAGGTGAGGGATATTCCCAATCCGCTGAGGGAGGACTAGACTGGATGACCGAGGAGGGACTGGCTGATGACTGGGTGAGGAATGGACGCGACTTGAGATGAGTAGTCGGGTACGGATCCCGTAGGGGTGAGCATCTTCATGCTGGGAAATCGAGGCCGGTCCTAGGGATGTCATCCCCGGGCCAGGGTCCAGATCACTCGAATTAGAGGTCAGGGCTGTCGGCGACTGGCTAGAGGCGAGTGATGGGCACGTAGTTCTGTAGTAGAGGTAGGTGTGGCGTTATGGCACATGCGTGGCCATTGTAGGTCGTCATATGTGGGCAAACCTGAGATGATGGTTTATTTGCCGCTATCATAATGCCTTGTGTGTAACGAGGATGGACTTGCGTGACATGACTAGACGTCGTATGAGGGGAGTACGTGTGACATACCATTGGCGTGTGTAAGCAGTTTTACAAGCCAACCGTGCACACTAAGCTCCTTGCCCATGCTTGATGCTGATGCCGATCGGTGCTTGATGCTGGATTGCCTGGCTGATGATGCACGATGCCCCTCCCGTTGAGCTTCTAAGGGGTTTTATAGGGGAAGATGAAGGGTCAGGTAAGGATTTATGCGGACCAGGTTGAGGGCTAAACTTGGTCTGGGTTAACTATTGAACAAAAAGTTTTTTTTTGTGTTCACTGAGTGGGGGAGGGAGGGTTTAGGCAGACCATCCCAGCCCCCCAGCATTGCTAGCCAGTATGCTCCTTTGCCGAGCACTTCAGTCACCCTATAAGGGCCTTCCCAGTTGGGTGCAAGTTTTTCAGCGGCTCCTCTGGGATCTGCTACGCTTGTTCGTCGTAATACCAAATCTCCAAGAAAGAAGTGTTGTTCCTTGATTCGAGCATTGTAGTACTGGGCCAACTTCTGTTGGTAAGCCACGAGCTTTACTTGAGCGTTTGCCCTATCCTCTTCGAGCAGGTCTAAGTTTTTCCGTATTGCTTGGTTGTTCCTGACTTCGTTGAAGTGTCCCACTCACAACGAGGGGTTGGATATTTCCAGTGGTACTACTGCTTTCGTGCCGTAAGCAAGATGAAAAGGCGTCTCCCCTGTGGCGGCCCTGGCAGTAGTTCAGTGGGCCCATAGAATGCTCGAGATTGAGTCTATCCATGAGTCACCCGCTTGATCCAGCTAGGTCTTGATGCCATGGAGAAGCATTCTGTTGGCGTTCTCCGCCAGGCCGTTAGCCTGGGGATGCCCCACCGACGTGTAGTGGTTCCAAATCCCCAACTCCGAGCACTTTTCCTAGAAGGCGGTGCTTGCGAACTGCCTGTCGTTGTCGATTGTGAGAACTCTCGGGATCCCAAATCGACAGATGATACTTCGCAGCATGAACTTCCATGTTACTTCGCTTGTAATCTTCCCTACTAGCTCAGCCTCCACCCACCTGGTGAAATAGTCAATGGCGACTATGAGAAATTTCTTCCTCCCTTGTACTTCGGGAAAAGGGCCTAGTATGTCTACCCCCCACCGGGTGAACGGGCGAGGCTCTATCAGGGTGTGAAGCTGCGTAGCCGACTGGTGGTGTAGGTGGGAGAACTTCTGGCACTGGGGGCACCTCCGAACATACTCAAGGCAGTCTTGCTGCAATGTGGGCCACTAGTATCCTTGTCAGATCAGTGTCTGTGCAAGTGCTCGTGCCCCCACATGGCTCCCGCAGAGCCCTTCATGGACTTCCTGGATGTCCTAGCTGGCTTCCATGGAGAATAAGCACTTTAATAATGGGGCTGAGAGGGATCGACGGTATAGCCAACCATTCACCACCGTGACGTGGGTTGCCCGGGCTCGCGTGCGGTGGGCACTGGCGTGGTCGTTCGAAAGTTGTTGTCGTAGGAGAAAATCCAACAAGGGATCCATCTAGGAGGGTTCGTAGTTTATGGCATTTACCTGAGGTACTGGCTCCTCTATGCTTGGTGAGGACAATTCTTCCACCAGGATTGATCTCAAGTTGGAGATCGTGGTGGCAGACGCTAGGTGAGATAGTGCATCTGCTCGGACGTTCTCTTCTCGTGGGATGTGTACCACCTCAAAGTGGGTGAATTCGTTTACCGCATCCTTCACCTTCTCCAAGTACTTGACCATGGAAGGGTCGTGGCATGGAGTCGCTCTATGCTCGCACGCTGATCGCCCCCAAGTGTTTCGCCATGCGTAGTCCCGAGAGGAGGGCTTCGTATTCGGTGACATTGTTCGTGGTCGGGAAGTTGAACCGTAAGGCGTATTGGAGTTCTAACCCTTCTGGCGAGAGTAAGACTAATCTTGCTCTGCTACCTGCGGCCCAGGACGATCCATCGATGTACAGTTTCTAGGTGGGCTCCAGGTGGGCCCTAAAGACTGCTCAGGCAGATCCTCGGCAGGTATGGTACATTCAGCCACGAAGTCGGCGAGGGCCTGAGCCTTGATCGCGGTCCTTGGGCAAAACTTGATGTCGAATTCTCCCAACTCAATTTCCCATTTGATCAGCCTTCCTGAGACATCAGGGTTCTGGAGGACTTGTCGCAGCGGCTGGTCAGTGAGGACGGCGATTGGGTGCGACAAGAAGTATGGTCGCAGCTTGCGAGTGGCTGTAATGAGTGCTAAGGTGAACTTTTCAGTCCTAGAGTACCGAAATTCCAGCCCTTGTAATGCCTGACTAACGTAGTAGACGGACTTCATGACTCCTGCGTCTTCTCGCGTGAGCACAGTGCTCATTGTGCTCGGCATCAAGGATAGGTACAGAAGTAATTGTTCTCCCTTTTGTGGTTTGGCGAGGACAGGATGACCCGTCAGATGGGGCTTCAATTCTTCAAACGCCTGCTCGCATTCCCGGTCCCAGCCAATCTGCCCTTTCTTGTCCAGCGCCTTATTGGCTTGCTTGATGAGTCGAAGAAAGGGAGGCATCTCTCAACTGTCTGGGACAGGAAGCGAGCGAGGGCGGCAACACGTCCGGTGAGGCACTGGATGTCCCTTACTCGCTCGGGTGGCCGCATCTCCAGCACTACTCGGATTTGGTTAGGGTTGGCTTTGATTCCTCGATGGGTGATGAGAAAGTCGAGGAACTTTCCTGATTTGACCCCAAATGCACATTTGGCTGGGTTGAGTTTCATATTGTACCTTCTAAGTGTAGCGAAGGTCTCCGCCTGGTTTCCCAAATGCTTGGCGACTTGAAGGCTTTTCATGAGCATGTCATCGATGTAGACTTCCATATTGCGGCCGATCTGCGAGTCAAACATATGGTTGACGAGGCACTGGTACGTTGCTCTCGTGTTATTCAATCCAAATGGCATGCGAGTATAGCAATACAGGCCGTGGTCGGTGACGAACGTTGTCTTGTCCTGGTCAGACTTATGCATGCTGATCTGGTGGTACCTGGAGTAGGCATCCAGGAAGCTCAGCATCTCGTGCCCGACCGTCGCGTCGACCAATTGGTCGATCCGTGGCATGGGGAAGGTATCCTTGGGGATAGCTTTATTGAGATTGGTATAGTCCACGCATATTCGCCACTTCCCATTACTCTTGGGGACGAGAACCACGTTAGCCACCCAGTCCGGGTACTGGGTAGGCCTGAGTAGCCCTGAGCGCAACTTCTCGTTCACTTGTTCCCAGATGATAGCCTGTCGCTCGGGGTTGCATCACCTTCAGCGTTGCTGTACCAGACGGCAGGTAGGGTCCAACCTAAGCTGGTGTGTGATGACTTCCGGCGGGATGTCATGGAGCTCATCCTCAGACCACGCGAACACATCTTGGTTGGACATGAGGAAGTTCGCATAGGCCTGCTTGTCGTGCTCGGAAAGGGTAGCACCGATCCTCAATGTTTTGCTTGGGTCGTCCCCTGTTTGGATGAGATATAGGTCTTCGGCCAGCGCACTCTCGCTTGGACTTGGGTCCTTGGTTCGTACTTTCTTCTCAGGCAGCACCTCCTCGGGCTGTCGATTGCGTGTCGAAATGAGGTAGCACCTTTTGGACTCTCTTTGATCCCCTCGAACTTTTCCCACCCCCTGGGGAGTGAGAAATTTGAGTTTTTGGTGATAGGAGGAGGGAACGTCGCGTATTGTGTCGAGGATCCCTCTCCCGATGATAGCATTATACCTTGTCATGGCACAGACTATGGTAAAGTCAGTGAGGAAGGTTACCTATTTTGGCACCATGTGATATCATGGAGTCTTATGCATATCCATAAATGATGCAATTGCAATTTTAAATTCATAAGCATTTAGATCACTCCCAATACAGGATCGGTAAGTTTTTAGATTTAAAAATTGGAATAAGATAGTGCTTTATGTAGCTAAGTATCTTGAATTCCCTTAATACCCAAAGGTACCAGGCTCCTTGAATTAGGCTATATAAATTACTAGTCTTATTAATTGAGTATAGACCTAATTGCGGTCATATAGTTCACTCTCAAAGGAAGAGCCTATGTGATATTGCACTACTTGGTCACTCATTTTCAAGAATTTGTGTGGATCTAATTGTGATCATGTGACTCACTCCCAAAGGAGGAGTCATATGATGTTACGCTACTTGATCACACATTATATAGTTAACTATTAATTTAATTGTGGTTTTATGATTCACTCTCAAAGGAGGAATCATGTAACGTTACACTACTTGGCCACTTAACATCAAGTTCAAAATAAAATGACTGAATTTAGTATATGTGATGTTCTTTTATGGCATGACTAATTAGAGTATCTTTTTATATTTCTTCAGTCGTAGTCCCTGAAATGATAAATTTTAGCATCCCTAGTTTAATTAGATATGTTAAACTTTGCTGAGTGGAAGGATCAAATGTTAATTATCCTTGGTTGGATAGATATAGATATTTCATTAAGGGTAGAGAAGCCTACTTCTCTCACGGAGGAGAGTACAGTTGAGGATAGATTGCTGAGTGAGAAGTGCGAGTGTTTATGTGATTTGTTTGTTTGTTGCTCCCCTTTGGTCTTTTAGCATATTATTATTTTTGATAAAAATTTGGCAACATTTCCCCTTGACCTCAGGCGTAAGCACCCGCATGGAGTGGCGAAACCTGACAAGTAGAGGTGGGCGTCCGAAGATGGCAACACCCTTAATAAAATATCGAAAAACCTAAGGAAATCGACAGAAGGATGGCCTCTCTAGGGTTGGTTAGGGGCATGCTGGCCAAAGATTGTGCCGGTGGAGAGGTGTGGGGGGTCAGTGTACTAGCCAAGGAGGCTGTGCCAGGCTAGGAGCATACCGGCCAAGGAAGGGTTAGCGTGCCAGTGAAGGCATCTAAGAGTGGTTCAAGGCCAGCATGAGGGAGAGGGCCGTGAGGCCTGGGGGTTTGGTTTAGCTGGCCAGGAAGCTTTAGCTGGGGGAAGAGATGCCAGGGGCTGAGAGTTTAAGGCGGTTTGGGGGGACAAGGGCCAACGGTGGTGTTGGGGTTTAGACTCTCAGAGAAGGAGAAGGGACCCTCCTCCATAACAAATAGGTGAGGGTGAAGGCCAGAGATCCCTCAAATGGAAACAAAACCGCTAGGGGAGAAGGAGAAGGACGGTGGAAGAACACAGAGGGGAAACCAATCCAACGGGAAACAACACCAACGACGGGAGTATAAGAAGAACAAAAGAGAAAGGGTTTTATTCATGGCAAATGGGAACCAAATACATCAAGTGTAAGAATAAGAGGGAAAAAGTGAGGAAAAGAAACAAAGAAAGGAATGGGGGGTTGACCAAGGGTGATGGCTCCCTGCTCTTCCCCTTCCACTGCTACATTTCTCTCTTCCTCCCTCTTACTATCTTGCTCTCTTGCTGTCTGGTGGCTACCAAAGGGGAAAGTCCCTTCTTCTTCTTCTTCTTATCTTCGTTCCAGTGGTGGTCTCTTCTGTGGAATGCTTCCTCTCTTCTCTCTTCTTCTCTCTGTGGAACGCTTCTTCTCTGTGTGTGTTGCTCTCCTTCTGTTCTCTCTCTCTCTTTCTCGGAGAAGAAGGGGTTTTCATACCCCAACTGCACGGTGAAGTGGGTAGGCCAGTGGAGGTGGGAAAGAGGGCGCATTGATGGAGATTTGACTTCCCCTCATCCCTGTTGATAGAGGAGTAGCTTGCGTGCCTCACTCTTGTGTTGCCACGCCAGCCATCCCACTGCGCGCTAAGAATCCATAGGGGAGTGGCATGAGATCCTCCCTGCCCGGTGGGTCGTGGGGAGAGCATGCCGCTGAGGGAGTAGACCATGCCGTTGAGAGGCATTTAGGGTGTGCCGGCGAACGGGAAGCATAGGCGTACCGTCGAAGGGCGGAAGAAGCATGCCGTTGAATGGCACTTGACAGTGTACCGTGGGAAGCTTCGCAAGTGTGTCGGGGAAGGTCACTCGAGGGTGCACCGGCGAAGGCCACTGGGGGTGTGTCGTTGAATAGTCGCTGGGTGTGCCATTGAACAGGCACTGGGGTGTGCTGTTGAAGAACCCAAAGAGGGCATGCTGCTAAAGGCCTTGCAGGGCGCACCGTTGAAGGCCGGCCTTGAACCCATTTCGTGCACAAGTTGTGGTTCATTTAATTTTTCTTCGGGGCCAATAGATTATGGGCTTCTCGTGGGTTGGTTTCTCCTTGCTGTCGTGACTCCGAAAACAGCTTCACGACAGTGTGTTGTTGGTTTGGAGAGTCTGGATGGCCCATCTTACTCTTGATCCTCTCTCTCCCCTCTCATTTCACTCTCCCTCACTCTCTCTCTTTCTCTCGAAACTCTCTCTCTCCCTTACACGCTCTCTCTCTTCTCTCCCCCTCTCACTCAGTTTCGGTCCGGATGGGCCCCGATCGACGCGTGGGAGGTACCGACGGAACGGGCTCGACGCGAGGATCGTGTTGGTACCCTTCATCCCTTGGATCATGGAGCGTTGAGGCGCATGTAAGCGGGAGGACGGCATGGCCCCCGTCACCCGATCTGCACTGATTCGAGGTCTTCACCGCGCAATAGGCAGGGGAATGGATTCCTCGTCTCACCAGGAACCCATTGACGCCATATGCTTCGCCATTCGTCACCGTTTTCACCAATTTCTGTGTAAAACCCCATTTTGTGGAATTTTAGCCTAATTCTTGAAAATTGTTCCTTTCTTGGTTTCTAGTCCAGAAGGCCGCTAATCGAAGCAAGGGAGATGTCGTTGGAATGGTCGTGTCGCGTAGATCGTGGTGACACCCTTCTTCCCTCGATTCGCAGAGCGTGGAGCCGAGTCAGGTCGAGTGGAGCCACGTCACTGCGTCATCTGATCCGCACCAAATCGTGGTTTTCGTCGCGCAATAGGTAGGGGGATAGACTCCTCTCCTCGTTAGGACACCGCCGGTACCACATGTGCCGTGGTCCAATGCCCTTTTCTTAGTTTTTCGTGCATGTTTCCATGTTAGAGTAATTTAGCCCTTTTTCTTAAAATCGACTCCATCGGCATCGTCTTACAATTTTAATGGCATGTTTAGCTGTAGAATGTTGTTATGGCATGGTGGGATAGCTTAGGAACATGTTTCCCCATGATTCCCATCGATTTCGGTCGATTGGGAGGGATTTTGATTTCAGGCTCCGTAATCTCGCTACCCAGATGGTGTAACGTGCCACCCCAGGTGCGTTACAGTCCCCTGATGCGCCTGCATAGGTGCGTTACTTGCCTTGTAACGGTCCACTCTCAGATCGCTACTTGACCATTGACCGATTGTTTGACCGTTGACCTAGTACGGAGGTTAGTGTAGCGGTGCATGGTAGGTCCGTTATAGTCCTATAACGCCCCTGCTCTGGTGCGTTATATCATGCATGAAACTAAGGATTTCTGTGGAGTTTTAGACGTTCGGGTGCCTTTAACGGACCTGACCTCATGCATTATAGTCGTGTAGTGCACCTGTCTTGGTGCCTAACATTCTCTGTTAAACTGTGAATTTTCTGTTCTTTAGGTGAGTGTAACGGCCCATCGGAGGCACGTTACATCAGTGTAATGCCCCACCCTTGGTGCGTTACAGTCTGTGTGTCTATGTGCTTGTGTTTCTCAAATGTTTGGGTGAGTGTAACGGACTCAAGGGGGCGCGTCACAGGTCAAGTAGCGCACCTCCCTTGATCCGTCATATGCTGTAATGGCGTTGTGTAGGCACGTTACGTCCTCTGCATGTCCATAGTGTTGCATGTTCATTCCTTAATGCATTTCGTGTTTCCTAGGTGCCAGGGTTAGGGTGTACATTCCAATAGAGTGTTCTTCTCTTTCCTGGTGATGGAGTCACTAGTCGTAGCCCGACGACATTCCTGTCGACCCACCCGAGAAAGGTGGTGGGGCAATCTCGATATACGATTTTTAAGCTAGTTTTCGTGGGCCCTCTCACATAGTCAGTAGCGTCCTACTGGGAGGGAAAACTAGCTAGAGGCCTGGCTCGGGGTCGTGGGTAAAGTGGCCCACTAAGGAAGGGATCGAAGGGATCAACGGATGTGGGACCCCTCGATATGGATTCCTGAATCTCATGAAGGGGATCGAAGGGATCAAAGAAGTGGTGACTCCTCGATATGGATTCTCTCATCTCATGAAAGGGATCGAAGGGATCAAAGAAGTGGTGACCCCTTGATATGAATTCCCTCATCTCATGGTCCTACGTATGGAATTCTAGAAGGTGTTGATGGTCACCTTCATGCGTTGTAGTAGGTGGGACGGTGGTCATGGGCATGAGGTATGATTCCTCCCTTGGGATGAAAGGAATGAAGTCGGGCTCAGCCGGCAAGGGAATGAATAACCGGACCTCCGTGGTGACATGACCCACGGTGTATACGGAGGTAATCGACCCCAATGCTGGATGCATGAAGCTACGACTCGTGGGTTGGTCGAAGCTTGGGGATAATAAGTGCGTCAACTTTAACTGCCAGTCTAACCCCTTAAGAAGGTCGTCCAAGGTGTCGACATGGTGACTAGACTAGAAAGTCGTGTGGAATGAGTTCATGGGCACTAGAGGTAGTGCATGGTCCAGGGATGGGCAGCGAGGTGGGGTAGGGACCAAACCTATCCTAAGCCAGCTAAGAAGCGGCTCGGCTATTAGTAGCTTTCCCATTAGAAACACGGGTAGCTCCGGATGGGACGGCTCCGTATAAAGATCGAGAGGTGACGGTGGCAAAGGAGCACTCATGGGTGGCGAAGGAGGGTCCTCTATGATGGGGAGAGAGTTTTAGGAGGGCACTGTAGATGGCATCCTGTCCATCCTATCTAAAAAATCTAAAAATATTTTCATGAATTCGTCAAAGGTGTGGGTTGGAGTAGGGGCCTCGTGATGGACTCGCTCCTCGTCTCGCGGCCTGGGGGAGGGCCTAGGCTCGGCTACCTTTGGGGCTTCTTGCCTCTGACTAAGACCCACTTGACTTGAACTGCTTGGGTGGGATTGGTTGAGGGTGAATGGGTGGGGTTGGTTAGAGGTGTGACCCACTTGATTAGGGATGGTTTGGTGGGGTTGGCTGGTGGCATGACCCCCGTGGTTGGAGGTAAGTGGGTGGGGAGGGTAGACCCTCCTAAGCTCTCTCTTCATGTCCCACCATGACTCGATGGGTCATTGCCTCCTAATTTTCCTCAAATCTTCTATGTCCCTCCATGTTTCGGCAGCTTCATAAAAAAGTCACCTTGTGCCAAAGTCGACTTGAATGGGACCAGACATAATGTAACACTCAAAGTATTGGTCCATAACGGCTTCCCACTCTAGGTAGTCACTCAGGTTTTGGGAGCCATAGAAGTCCCAGGCTACGGGCCTACGGGGGTGGTCAGGTCAGTTTTCCCATCTTTGGGCGTATCGCCACCGTTCATAGGATGTGGGCCTTTGGCAATCCATGGGGCACAGGGAGCTGTGGGATGGCCATGTTGACACTTAATGACAAGACACTAGACATGACCCTAGACATTCTACCAACCTAGACACAACCCAATTTCCAGTACGTGGCGGAGGCTTTAACCCGAAGGTCCAACTCGACGCAAGGGACTACCTTCCGGATCGACGTAACCGAATCTTCTGAATAACGTCTTTTGATATACCGGAGAATTGGGATGCAATGCAAACCAAAAATACACTTTTTTTTTATTTTAAAACGATGATGATCCTAGACTCAACTTAGACCATGCAAAAACTTATTAGTGTTGCCATCATCAAAAAGGGGGAGAATGTTGTAAACCTTGTTTTGATGTTTTGATGATGGCCAACAATCTTAGTTTGTTGATGGCCAACACTTATGTCTTGTTCAGTGCCCTTTTGCCTTAACTTTGTAGAGTCAGAGCTTCTCTTCAGAAAGTCCGTGCATGTACAGTGTCTCCATATTAGTCCATGCATGCATAAAGTCCATGCATGTACAGTGTCTCCACATAAGTCCATGCATGTATAAGGTCCGTGTATATTTTGAACTTAGATATTTTACTGTCTATGTTTCATCCAAAACCCCATGCATGAACAGTCTTTGCAATATAAGTCCTTGCATGTTTTACATTGAGTCCGTGCATAAACTATCATGCCTTCAGCTAGTCCGTGCACGCTTTCACGAAGTCCGTGGAAGCCAAACCCCATGCACGTTTGGTTTTTAATGTGAAGTCCTTGCAAGACTTCAAGTAGTCCGTGGAAGCCAAACCCCGTGCACGTTTGGTTTTAAACATGAAGTCCGTGCATGCCTTCACACAGTCCGTGGAAGCCAAATCCCACGCACGTTTGGGTTTTAACATGAAGTCCGTGCACACCTTCACTCGGTCTGTGGAAGCCAAACCCCGTGCATATTCTACTTTTAACATTAAGTCCGTGCACTTTGTGTTGATGTCTGTGCACATCAAACCCTGTGCACATTCTGGAGTTAGTCAGTTTGCTGTTGGGTTGCATGATCTATTAAGTCCGTGCATATCTCATCTTTGCATGCATTATAGAAGAGTCAAAGTCCGTGCACTCTGTGTTGACCCCGAGTATCTCATGTCTGTGCACATTAAACCCCGTGCATGCTTTCTATTATTCAGCAAAGTCCTTGCACGGTCTCATAAAGTCCTTGCACTTCTTCACAGAGTCAATGCTTGTCAAACCTCGTGCAGACTTTTCTATTGAACACAAGTCCGTGCTCATTGCACCAAGTCCGAGCACATCTATCTAAGGTCCGAGCATGGTAAAGTCTGCTCATCGTTTCCTTGCAAGCAGGATATCAAGTCCGTGCATACTTTACCTAAGGTTTAAACCCCATGCACATTTTCCTTTGGCAGAACACAAGTCCGTGCATCTTTTCGTATATGCACCTGAAACCCCGTGCACATCTTTAGCCTCTCACATTTTATCTGCAATAAAGCCCATGCACCTTTTTGCTTGCTGTTTATCAAAGTCGGTGTATACAATGTAGCAAAGACAGTGTATATCCTGATAAGGTCCGAGCACATTGAAGCAAGTCCATGCATGTTAGCTAGAGCTACTCCATGCAACTTTTCCTTCTATTCATAGAATACTTCTAACTATCCAAAACTGATCTCTTTCTTCTATAATGACAGATACTTCTCGAGGAGGATAAGAAAGGCATGAGATCCAAAGCTAAAGGATTTTCCAAGATCGTGACACGTGTAAAGCGGCATGGTGAGATGCTGCCTCGTGTCAAGGCTCCAGGGTGGGAACTCATGGAAGACACACGCCCTTCTACTGCTGCTATAAAAAGAAGACTTCTCCTTCTGGAGAAGGTGATCGTGCATAATTTCCAGTAGAGCAGAAGCAGAGAGGAGTGAGCTCGATCCAGGAAAAAGGAGAAAGAAGAGAAGAGAAGAAGAAGAAGAGAAGAGGAAAGAAGAAGAGGAAGAGAGGAAAGGGAGAGTTGAGAGTGTGGTGTGTGAGAGATTAGCTGTGAAGAAAAATCAAAATTTTTACAAAAATCTCACGCCACTCCCTCTCTCTCCTCACTCTCTCGACTTCTCTCTCTCTCTTCTCTCTCTCCCTCATACGTTCTATCTCCTCTCTCCCCCATTCACTTAGTTTGTGGTCCAAACGGACCGCGGTCGACTCGTGGGAGGTACCGACGGGACGGGCTCGACGTGAGGATCACGCTGGTACCGTTCATTCCTCGGATCGTGGAGCGTGGAGACACGTGCGAGCGGAAGGATGGCGTGGCCCTCGTCGCCCGATCTGCACCGATTCGCGGTCTTCGCCACGCAAGAGGTAGGGGAACGGGCTCCTCATCTCGCCAGGAATCCGTTGACGCCTCATGCGTCGCCATCCATCGCCATCTTCATCATTTTCCGTACAAATCTTATTTTGGGTGATTTTGGGGCTAATTTCTTGATTTGCATTCATCTCTCGATTTTTGGTCCAGACGGTCGCTGATCAAAGCAAGGGAGGTACCGTTGGATTGGTCGCGTCGCGAGGATCACGTTGTCGCCCACCTTTTCTTGATCCGCGGAGCATGGAGTCGATCCGGGCCGAGAGGCGTCGCTTCGCCCTCTCACCGGATCGACATCGAATCACCGTTTTCGTCGTAATCCAGGTAGGGGGATGGATGCCTTACCTCGTTAGGACACCACCGGTACCACTTGCGCCGTAGTCCGACGCCCTTTGCCTCATTTTTTGTGCATGTTTCTGCTTAGTTCATTTTTAATCCTTAAATGCTTGAAATTATCTCTATGGGCATCGTCTTTTAATTCTAATGGCATGTGTAGGCTTGGGATGATGGTATGGCTTGGCAAGATGGTTTGGTTTCGTATTTCCCCGCGTCCCCCGTCGATTTCGGTCGATCGGGAGGGGGTTTCGATTCCGACCTCTAGAGTCTCGAAACCCAGGTGACATAACGCGCCTGCCCCGGTGCGTTATAGTCATTTGGCGCACCCTTAGAGGTGCATTGTATCATGCGTGAACTATGAGTTTTCTGTGGATTTTCGTGTTTGGGTGGCTTTAACGCGCCTCATCTGGTGCGTTGTATCCCCTGCATGTTGAGTTGAAGGTCTGTTGCCTTTAACGCCCCTATCCCTACGCGTTACATTCATATGACGCCGCTGGTTAGGTGCGTTATATCCCGTGTTTACCTATGGATTCTGATTGTTCTGGTGGGCATAACGACCCATGGGAGGTGCGTTATGTTCCTATAGCATCCCACCCTTGGTGCGTTATACCCCTTATTAGTCGTGTTATGTGCCTGCTCACTTTAACGCCCCTGCTCCCGTGCATTATAGTCCTATAGCGCGCCTGACCTAGCGTGTTATAGTCTCGTTGAACTATGGATTTGTATGAGTTCTGTCAAGCATAGCGGTTCTGCCTTAGTCCGTTATGGTATGTAATGGGGTGGTCTTAGTCCGTTATATACCTAGAGATTTCAAAAGCATGTATGTGTAATTTCTAATGTAATTCATGTTCCATATGCACCATGTTTAAAGTATTGTGTACACTATGGCATTATTTTACATCCCAAGAGAGTAACTTTCTCTTTCCTTGTGATGGAACCACTAGTCGTAGCCCGACGATGTCCATGTCGGCCCACCTAGAAGAGGTGGCGGGGTATTCCCATTGTACGGTTTGTAAGCTAGTTTCCGTGGGCCCTCTCGCATAGTCAGTAGCGTCCTACTGGGAGGGAAAACTAGCTATATAACCATGAATACAGAGGTTTGTGGGCATTAAGGAACCTGCATCACAAAGATTTGCACCTGTGGACGTGTAAAATTGCACGTCCGCGTGTCCCGAACAATCCAGCGTCAATAGACAACTTCAACTGAACAGACTATGGAGAACACGTCCCATCTGGACCCTCCGAACAAACAGTACACTGCCGTGAAGTCACTCCCAGAGTCACGGCAGCGAAGAGGAACCAACCCCTGTGGGGGCTCACAACTCGTGGGCCCCAAAGAGAACTAAATGGATCTTCAATAGGGATCAAAACGGGCCCAAATCCACTTCCACGGCACCCTCACCAAGGCCTCAATGGCATGCCCGTACGAACTCTTCAGCAGCACGCCCAATAAGGCTTTCAACGGCACACCCCAGGCCTTTCAGCGACACGCCCCAGGCCTTTCAGCGACATGCCCCAGTGCCTGTTCAACGGCACGCCCAGTGGTTGTTCAATGGCACGCCCTTGCAGGCTTCAGCGGTATGCCCAGCGGTCTTCAGCGGCATGCTCTCCCCACGACCTATCTGGCAGGGAGGATCTCACGCCACTCCCCTATGGATTCTTGGTGCACAGTGGGACAACTAACATGGCAACACAAGAGTGAGGCACGCAAGCTACTCCTCTGTCAACGGGGATGAGGGGAAGTCAAATCCCCACCAATGCATCCTCTTTCCCGCCTCCACCGGCCTGCCCACGTCGCCGTGCAGTTGGGGTATAAAAACCCCTTCTTCTCTGACGAACAGACACGTAGACAAAGAAAAAGGAGAGAAAGAGGGAGAGGAATACACATAGAAGACACACAGAGAAGAGGAAGCAGAGAAGAAGAAGAAGAGGCACCGTCATAGGAGCCTCTCCGACGATCACCACCAAAGAGAGAGCAAGAGAGTAAGAGAGAGGGAGAGAGAAATGTAGCAGGGGAAGGGGAAGAGTAGGGAGCCGTCACCCCTGTTCAACCCCCATTCCTCTATTTTTTCTTTTCCTTGCTTTTTCTTCTTCTTCTTCTTACGCATGATGTATTTGGTTCTCATTTGCCATGAATAAAACTTTTTGTTTTTTGTTCTTTTCATACTCTTGTCGTTGGCGTTGTTTCTCGTTGGATCGGGTTCCCCCCTGTGGGCTCTTCCACCATCTTTCTTCTTCTTCTAGCAGTTTGGTTCTATTTGAGGGATCTCTGACCTACACCCTCGCCCATTCATCATGGAGGGGAGCCCCTTCCCCTTCTCTGAGAGCCCAAGCCCCAACACCACCATTCGTCCTTGTCCCCCCAAACTGCCTTAAACTCCCAGCCCCTAGCCTTTCTTCCTCCAGCTAAAGCCCCCTGGCCAGTTAAACCAAACCCCCCAACCCTCACGGCCCTCTCCGTCACATTGGCCTTGAACCACCCTCAGATGCCTCCACCGGCACACTAGCCATTCCTTGACCGGCACGCCCCTATCCCGGCACAGCCTCCCTGGCCGGTGCACCGACCCCTACACCTCTTCACCGGTAGAGTCTTTGGTCGGTACACCCCCAACAAGCCTTAGAGAGCCCTTCCCTCCATTGGTTTCCTTGGGTTTTTCAATGTCTTATCAAATGTGTTGTCGTCTTCAGATGCCCACCTCCAATTGTTGGGTTCCGCCACTCCATGTAGGCGCATTCCCTATATCCCCCTTACGTCCGGGTCAAGGGGAGATGCTGCCGAATTTTTATCAGAAGTGATAATCCTTCTCTCACCACCTGCTAGATCACTTTCCAGCCCCCATTCTCCCCCTCCTTTACCTTGGTTTGCCCGCTCCTAGACCCCCTAACAGCCAAGGGTTGCCTCCACACCCATTCACCCCCTTTCCCCTCCATTTACCTCTTTCCCCACCACGCATTTTCAGCCTGCACTTCCCAGTTCACAGGCAGTAGTGTACCATAGAATTACAGCGGCTGTAACGACTTCATACCGATGTCCATGGAAGTGCAAGTGGTACATTTGGAAGCGTCTCCCTATCTTCTTTGCAATGGCGATGGTCTTGTCCGAGTCTGAGCTCGTGGCTGCCCGGAGGAGTCGATCTCCCCGAACTGCGCATCTCCTTCTTGGCAGTCAACCTGAAGCTGCTTGCAGAGGCTACCACGTCCAACCCTTTGAAGTTCTTGAGGCGAGGCTTGGCTGAGCTCTCTAATGATGAGTATCCTTCAAGTAACAGGAAGCAGATCCCAGATTGGACCCTGGAAGAGTGAGTTCCTAATTTTCTCCCCAGGGTGCGCAGTCCTATCTCCCCTGGGACTAAAAAGACCCCTGTCCACTGTTCAGGCTCTCCCATTCTACTCCGACAACCTCTGGCATCTCCATGGGTCTCCGATCGAAGAGGACTCAATAACGAACCCAGCGACACCAGCCACGCTTGAATCTGAACTCAGGAGCGCCTGTGGTGACCCCATCTTCCTGCTGTAGTGGTACTGAGATAGTCAGAGCCAGAGAACAGAGTCCCTACTCACAGCCTCGCCGCGACCAACTTCGGTCCCCAAAAGTCTCCCCAAAAATCTGACATCCTCCTTGGCCAACCTAGGAGGTTTTTATGTGGGTTTCGTAGAAAATGGAGTCCAGGAGTGGCCGCAGCGGTGTCGACATCGACTGCCTATCCCATGTTCTAGAGAACAGACGGAACCGGCAATCGCCTTCCAATTAGTTCCTAGCTCGACTTTTCCCCTCCCCGCCTGGCCGACTGAGCACCCCTCCCTACGTGGAGGTACATTTTGGTTGCAATTCCTCTCCCCACCCCTAGTCCAACACCCTTGCAAGGGGCGTAATGCATGTATTAGTAGGCCGTTGACCGAAGCTTCTCCAGCGTGGTGTGCGGGTAAGCCCACGCTTCCTCGCTCGCCCTCGTCTCAGACCGGGATCGGTGTCTTCACACCGATCAGGTGAGCCTCGGTTACCCTCCCTTGATGGTCTTTCCTTGTTGGTTTAGTATTGCTGCTAGTGCCGTTAGGTGGTGAGTTGAGTGCCCGTTCTTGAATTGCTTATATTTGAGTGACCACCGCGAGCGAGTTGTGAGAGAGCCATTACATCCCATGGCCTCGGTGTGCTTGCCGCTCGTGAGAGTGGGCATCCTAGGACCCTTAGGGGTTCAACCACAAGCTAGAAAAACCCCGGATCAGCAAGGTCCCACCTCGGACCCTTCCCACCATCGCCGAGTTGCCTACGGGCACTAGTGTGTGGTACGCGGGTGAGTCCGCTCGAGTGAAGTCACCGGTCTATTGCATTACTTGCTTGCTAGGTCCAAGGGGTCTTCGGTCTTGTGACTATCACCCCCAAGATGGTGTCACATCAAATTGGTATCAGAGCAAGTTCTAGACTTGTCTCTACTAAGTCTAGTCCTTGGTCATTGCATCATCATTGAGTCTAGGAGGATCACCCCTCCCCGCTCCACTACCCCTTCCCAAGATGAATGCGTGGGATATGTTTCTGCTGCTTGTTGACTTTCAGGAGCTGCCCCCAGTGAAGGTTGCAGAGGTCACCGCCCCGGGCCTATCGGTCGGTGGACCAGAAGGAGTCCATGCGGGCTTGGACAAGCTGGTGTCTTTATTTGAAGCTCTACGGTAGGAGGCAACCGCAGAGACTTCCAGTATCCTCAGGTCGACGGACGAGCCTTTGGAGGAGGGAGAGATCACGCCCGAGGGCAGCATAGTCCCGATGGCCGAGGTAAGCACGGGGACTTTTCAGCTCTCCCTTTGTCTTTTCAGGACTTGGGCGATTCGCCTCAGGCAATGGGTGACTAACCCTGTCTTGTATATTCAGGAGGAGGCAGAGCTCCCGAAAGTGAGCGCCGTCAGAGCTCGCAGGGCTATCCCCAAGCGGAGGGAGCTTCTCAGTCCCGTGGGAGCGGACAGGCTGAGATTACTCTGGGGGCCAGAGGTGGAGCCGCTAGTGTCGCTTCTACAGTTAGGGGCCAGCCTAGAGCTAACGGTCCCTCTTCTGCCTCTTCCAAAGCTCTCGATGCCGGAGGAGACCCCGACTTTTGTGGGGGATCCTAGTAAGCATCACCATTCCCGGGGAGGAGGAAGCACAAGCAGAAGGTTCTGCGGGTCTCTTGGCAATAACGTCTGGTCCTGCTTCCTTCGACGTCCCTCCTCCCACCCAGAGCAAAACTCCTGCATTGCCAGGCCGCAAAGCGACGGTGGGTTCAGACTCTATCAGAGAGGTAGAGGAGGAGACGAGTACCCCGGTCGGAGTGCCCGACTCAGCCACAGTAGTCGAGGTGGAGCAGCCCCTTATGATGACGGGGTCAGGCGATTTGGCCACAGTTTTGCCTACTCCTCTGGCGGTGGCCGGCCGGGAGTTCTCTATTGAAGTCAGAGGGCCTAGTGATTTGGCTATGGCACATCCTTCTTCCTCGACCATGGTGGATGCAGAGATATGGACTGTCGTGGACAGCGCAATGGAGTTTAATCTTCCAGTAGTACCTTCAGTCAACCACGCCGCTTCAGACTCACCGGTTTGGCAGATGCTATTGACGCTACGGTCGATGATGCTTGCCGACCCCTCCCTCACATACCGAGGGGCGCACACGATAATGATGCAGCTGACCAGGGCACTACAAGTGTTGGGTTGCCCACTGGAGGAGTGGTCGCGATGAGTCCTACTATTATTGAAATATGTGAACCGTAGCGAATTCCTTGAGACTCGGGCCCCCAATGAACTTGTCGCCATCAAGGCCCAAGAGGGTGAATATCTGCAAGTTTTGGGGGTGCGACGAAGCAGCGAGGAGCAACATGAGAAGGCCTTGGAAGGAGGTCACCGTGACGTCCACGCCCTTTTGAACAAAATCAAGAAACTGGAGGGCTATCTCACTGTAGCCCGGTCTGACTTGGTCGAGGCCGAGGTGACCATTGAGAGGGAGAGAGAGGTGCTCGTCGTTGCCAGGGCTGAGGCGGCGTCTGTAGAAATAGAGCTGGTGCGCCTTGAAGAGCAAAGGGGCCAATTGCGTGACATGGCGGACTTTCCTTGCTTCGGGATTCTCCCCCTCAAGGATATCTTCTAGGGCATCGACTGAGCGCTACTCTCCTCGACCTTCCTCTTGTATTCTACTTCTCTCTCTCTTTTTTTCCCTTCTTTTTTTTGACATGTAACACAAGGGTATGCCTCGGAGCATGTATACCCCCTTTTAATTGAAAGGAATAGAACAGTAGATGACGGAGTGGGCGCAGCGCCAGATGAAGAATTACAGGGGTGCCCTTGGTCTTGAAGTGATAGAGACGGCTGCCTGGGTGGCACTTGCTGCTGCTCCTTATTGCGGAGATGTAAAATTACTTTATGCATGGCGGCCCATTCGATCCTCTTCTGATCTTCCAAGTCATAAACAAACTCCCGAAATTCGGGACAATCTTTAACCAAATGCCCCTGCTGGTGGTGAAAATCACAGAATTGGAGCAAATTCCCGATTGCGGGTCGGCAAGACACAACCAGAGTGAGCTGTAGCGCATGAGTGGCCATCAAAGCCTTGAAAATATCTGAAAAACACTCCGACAACGGAGAGCGAGGAGCCTGCTCCAGGCAAGGTGGATGCCGAGGGGTATGAGATGAAGCGGAAGGAAGCAAAGGTTGCATAGGCAATGGAGTGTTGCTAGTGGAGGGACTAGGCAATAGTACAGGAGCGGGAATGTAGTGGACAGCATCTACCTACTCGGGGTGTGGTATTCCCTTGACCGGAGGTGGAGACATAGGCGGAGACACATATGGGTATGCGGAGGTGGAAGGCTGACTCGTGGAGGGTTGATATGTGGAAGTGGACAGGTGCATAGGAGCGAAGGGTGAAGGTTGATGTGTGGAGGGCGAGGTGTAAGTGAAAAGCTAATATGAGGTGGAGTGCAAGTCGGTGGTAGATTAGGAAGGCTGACTTGTGGAGGGTTGATAGGTGGAGGGGTATGTGGAAGGTGATGCGTAAGTGGATGTCGGAGGTGGAAGGGACAAGGTGTCATGGGAACTTTAGATTTACTGGCGAATGAAGCGGGCTCGACGATAGAGTTGTTGCTAAGAGGTAATGTCATTAAGGGCTAAGATGAACCGATACTCGGGTGTTGCGTTGGATATAAGCATCTTGATCTACTCCAACTCCGGAATGTTCCCCGGGACTTGCACGGCAAGGTGACGCCAGTGGTTAGCAAAGTTGTAAAAATCCTCTTCGGGCCTCATCTTCTCGTGGGCCAGATCCACCATAGAGTACTTGGGCCCAACCTGGTCCTGAAACTGTTGAATGAATCTTTCTTGCACGACTTGAAAATTCACAACTTGCTCTTGCGGAAGAGAAAAGAACCGATCCTGAGCTGGGCCTTCCAAGGACCGACCAAATAGATAGGCCATCAAGCACTGGTCATGTCGAAATTGGGCCGACTCATAAACAAACTCCTTCAAGTGCACATAGGGGTCACCGACTCCACCATAGCGACGATATGCGGGAATTTGTGAAGATGGCAGGAGCCGAAGATCTTGAAAAGTGAATGGAACACTTAAGGAGGATTTAGGATCGATCTGGCGTTGAAGTTCATCAAGCTGGCGTTGGGCTTGAGCAATCATCTCCTGAGTGGGGAGAGGTTGAGAGGAATATGAGCCAACTTGAGCAAGCAATTGTTAATTCAGACTAGGATTATGATAGTAAGCCGGATGAGAGGATCCGGACTGAGAAAGAGAAGGAAAGCTCATTCCAGAAGTGGAAGGATACATGGGCTTGGAAGAAACATGAGCATAAGGACTCATTGGGCCAGCCGCATAAGGAGGAGAAGAATGAGGAGGCCTGTTAAAAGAATGAGGCCCATTCGAAGTATGAGGCTCATTAGAAGAATAGGGCCCATTAGAAGGATAGGGTCCATTAAGAGGAGAGGGCCCATGAAGGAAAGACGGCCCATTAGTGTATATACATCTCAGTGTTACACCGCCAGTGGACGTATGCTCTCGCATCCATGTTCGGGCCTCCAGCTACCCTCTGTGTAACCTAGCGTGAACCCCCAGCACCCTTCACCCCCGGCCAACACGACCCAGTTCGAGACGAACCTACAGCTACAAAGTACTCTCGGGTCTTCATCCCAGGCTTCAGGAATACGGACTCCGCTTCGGCATGGAAGGATGGTCTTCAGATTCAATCCGATGTAAATAAACAACGACTACTTGCGGTTGGTGGGAAAAGATGTCCTGTACATGACTCCCCATAGTCACCTACGCACTCGCACCCACGAAACCGTTCTTCCCTCCACGTGTCGCTCATCCCCCGAGTCCACGTACCGTGCCCTGGCAGCACATCCCCAGTTAAACATTTGGTTCCATGGGTCATTGTCGAGAAATCGACTAGCACGCCCGCATCCCAGCCACATTTCCCGTTAACCCGAAAAACCTCCCGTGTCACTCGGTCTCCCCTCGACTCTCTGTAAAAGGTGAGTGCACGGTGCCGCCTTGAGGTGGATCTGGTCATGAGAGGGGGTGCTCGAGGCCCATTAACCTCCGGCATCCCTCCCGTTGCTGTGTCCTACCCCTCACTTCGGTCACCGCACACACCGGCCTCGGCGGAACCCCCCCCAGAATGAAACAAAAAGGATGGCACGCCTGGTGGTACATCTCCCACCTTCCTTCTTTTTACTGATGTGAAAGTCCGTGACAGCCCAGAAGTCCTCGTGCCCTTTTCCTATCCTTGCAGGAGGGGTAGCAGAAGAGCACTTGTTCGGACTTCCTAGTAGCTTCCAATTCATCTCCCAGTTGCTAGACCGCGTTCGAGGACCGCACCCGGCCGTCGCCTCTGCTCATCCAAGACACCAGCAACTATGGCGGCCATCACCTATAATCCTATCGTCATCGTCACCCATGCACGGGTGGGCTACTTGGCAATGTCGATCGCTTTCGATAGCTTCACACCAGTCATCGGATCACCCTACTTCTTGGGTGTGGTCCCCGTGGCAGTTCCACCTCCACCTCTAGCTCCTGTTTCCTCTGGTGCCACCAGGGTGCCATGCCAGCTACCAGTCCCGGCAGCCAGGCCGAGCATCAGGCTTGGCTCTCCTGCCACCGGTGCCCGTAGGGGCTCCGGACCAGTCCCAGCCCGGGCAAGCATTAGTCCTAGGGCCCAGTCTCGACAGGCTTCCGACGCAAGCCTGGCGTCCCAGGTTCTGGTCTCCAGTGTAGAGATCCAGAGGGGGGGTGAATGGATCCCTTTCAAAGAAATTTACGGAATTAAAATCTAAATGCCCAAATTAGTTAACCCGGAATGGATAACCCTAGTAGAGCTAAGGAAATAATCTCAACAGAACAAGATGGATAGTGAGGCTCCAAATAGATAGATTTCAAATGAGACAAGCTCAAACACTTGAACGGCACAACTAGAACCGACTTTCTAGTTGAGCAAAGGACATTAACCCTCTGAATACAACAATCACCTAAACGTGAACAAGTCGGATGAACTAATCTGAGCAATCATCTAGTAACATGACATGATAGACATGCAAGCAGAACCACACTTAGACATTCATCTAGCGAAAAATGAATCAACCAAACAAACCACTAGACCAGGAGATTTTTTAGGTGGTTCGGTCACCAAGACCTACGTCCACCCCACACTCCAAACCAGAATGTGGCTTCCACTAGCACAAGCATCATCATATATATATATATATTTGTTTGTTTTTTTTTCTTTTTAGTTTATTGGTTGGGGTGTGAAAATATCTAGACACGAAGATGCGTTCTATTCTTTAAATGTAAAATTAAAGCACCGAGAGCTGGAAGGAGGCCCTTCTTCTTCCTTATTTCGCCCACGACTGACCCTTCTTCTTGCCAAAATTTGCTCACCTTGATTCTTCCTCCCCTATCCTTGATCTATGGAACATGGCGAGCCCGGCCGTAGTGGAGGGAAAGGGGGGTGAGTAGCTCCTCGCCTGAGGAGGGTCGTGCAAGAGCACGAAAAGGCAGCCATGGAAGAGGAAGGGCCCCCTATTGAGGAGCCCAAAAGGCCTGGTGATGGAGCTCTGGCTAGGCTTTTGGGTTGCTGAACAGAGGCTGAAAAATAGTGAGGAGCGCCATCAGAGGGTACGGGAGCTCGGCTCACGCCTCTGTCAGTCTAGCTACCTCTCTGTAGGCAGCTTCTTTGTCACTTTAGCAGAGCAGCAACGAGCAGCTGGGGCTGAGCGAGCACCACCTGATGGAGCGAGTACTACCTCGCAGAGCTCCAGAAGGCTAGCTAGGGATCCCCATCTTCAGGAGGAAGGAGAGAAATAGCCAGGAGTGCGGTGATGAGAGTTAGTGAGTTACTTGTGCACTCATTACCTTGCTTTTTGGTGTACCTGGCACCTTATATAGACTCACGAATGAAATGGCTAATGTTCGGTTACTTGTATGCCCTTTGCGCATTCCTTCTCCTTTACGCCTCTTTTCTTCCACATTGTTCCCATGTGGTGTGTTTGATAAGATTTCGCCCGAAATGGGGGAATCTTGTCTTGCTGTGGCCATTCTTTTCAATGGGGATCTCGCGTCGGAGTCGGCAATCGCGACTTTTAGCTCCATTCCTATGTGAGATTTCAAACCTCCCGACAAACGCATCCTTTTCTTTTCTGCGGGAATCTTCCATTGGAGTCGACAATGATGACTTTTGGCTACATCACTGTGTGACATTTCAAACCTCCCGACAGATGCATCCCTTTTTTTTTTGTTATACTCAATCACGTGCTCGACAAGGATCAGACCGTCCCTAACTGTAGAGGGAGCAAGTCGACATGTCACTTCGCTGCTCATATGAGACTGAAAAGAAGATGCCCCATCACGAGGGTGTTGGCACTCAAAATATATTCAATGGCGATCAAGCCTCAAAGATAAATGACACAGCCTACTGAAGCATGAAAGCTGAAGGAGATCAATATATTGAAGCCTTCTCAAGCTGCCAGAGCCTCAAGTTACCCAGTGTGAATGCCGGGGACTTCACCTTAGGAGAATCAAGATGGATCTACAACCAACCGACAGTGCGGTCAAGCCTGCCCAATGAATTGGCATCGACTCGATCGTGTCGTGCCGCACAAACCACACCCTGGTGTAGACAGACGCCACAATACGCATCGGTGGCTGAGGATACGCCAGGGCCCGCTTAGCTCGTGGAAGACTTGGACACCTCGACTGAGCCATTATCTTTATTTCACTTTTTTTAGGCCATGTTAGGCCCTATTGTAGTCCATGTTGGACAATTGTGTTAAATATGGCAAATGGGCTAGGCTACGTGCTGGGCTAGTGTTAATGGGCCTTGGGGCCTTAATTAGGCCAAAGGGGGCTTCAATGTGAACATGCCTAATGGGTTAGCATGCTAGGTATGAAAAGGGAAATGGGATGGAGGCTCGAAGCGTGCCGTAAGGCTATGACTAGTGGAGGCTCACAAGACACAGAGACTCAAAACACAAGTGCTGAAGTACAGACAGGCTAATCATGCACTGTCACCCGTACTCCAAAACACCAATGGCAGCACAAGAAACTACCGACAGACTCAGGACAAGGCAACTAGACATACTCACGTAACGATCCTTGAGTCAGACGACTTAGAGGCAAGATCGTCACGGACAGCGGAACAAGCCGCCAATCAGTCTACTCCTAAGCCAGAGGAAATGACGCTGTCGGAGGAAACGACACGTAAAGACCTGAGGGGACACCGAGAACCCTCAACACATCTGGATACGTAAATCGAGGTAGAACGATACTTTGAGGCATCCAGAAACACGGTCTTGAATTGGACAAAGCCGCCGAGACACACACAAGGTCACATGTCAACCCCTGGTCTCACCGGGTTGACCGAAACCCGACACGACACGTACACATAGACACCCACAGACATACATACAGCATGCACAAACACTCCTAGCCGTCCCATCATGGTCACTGCCCTCATAGGATGTCAACAGACACCCATGGGTCACGGGCAAACCATGAGATCAAGCCAAGATAAGCAGAAACCAGAGCGGTGGACAACGACTACACTCTGGGCAGAGTGAACTATCACTCAACCGCTAGGTGAACCCGGTAGTCAATGAAAGCCATTGTAAAACTAGAGTCAAGGACACTGGCAGGTCTAGATCAAGTCGTTAGGGAACTATCGTAGTCAAGGAAAAGACCACACCCAGTCACCTGAACCGATCGATCCAGAAACCATCGACACACAGACACTGCCGTAGAACACAACGTAAGACAGACAGACATAGAGAACAAGAAAATGGCCATGATGGCCAACAACAAGACTGTAACACACCACCATAGGCGTGTTACCTGCTCTGACGCACCAAGGGTGGGGCATCAGGGCAAACAGGCCTAAAACTAAAACTAGAACCACGTAACGCACCAAGCCAGGCGCGCTATACCACCTAACGCACCAAGATAGGGGTGTCAGGGCCAACGGGCCTAAAAGTCTAATATGAATAATGTAACGCACCAGGCTAGGGGCGTTAGACAACCTGACGCACAAGGAGAGATCTGTCAAGGTGAACTGACTAACATGATCTTCGAGGCAGACACGATCATCGAGGGACTGACAACCATAGTCCGCAGAAACCACCAGCACATAACGCAATACGATAGGCGCGTTATAGCCATGTGATGGTCCTATGCTGGTCCATCACACCCAGAACGTAACGCACCAAGCCAGGCGCATTACAGCCATGTAACGGTCCTATGCTGGTCTGTCACACCAACACAGTCTCGAAGAGCGTAAAAGGACCAACGGAATGTAACGGTCTATCGTGGGACCGTTACACGTGTGACAGTCACTGGAATGACTGTTACATAAAAGTAGCGAGCAAAATAGGGGAACGGCCGAATCGGCCCATTCCATGCCACATTAACGCTGAAGCATAGGGGAAACAGACACACGCGACCATATAACGCACCTGGGGTCAAAAAATGGCGCATGCCCGCATTAAAATGTGAAATCGGGGTGACTCCGACGAATCGACCCTAAATGAGTCACCGAGATTCCCAGACTCCTACCAGCCCCGAATGACAACCGATCGACACGAAACTAGCAGGAATGGGATCCTGACATCCCAGCGGTCATTTTGACACTAATTAGGCTAAGACCGCCACACCTGAAAACCAGGGGTGAGCCTCCTATCACTGGCTCAGTAGGGATCCCGTGGAACCCCAACCGAGAAAATAACGACGAAAAAGAAAACTACGCTAGCCACGAAAGGAACACAGTAATAGCAGGAACAGCAAACCGGTGGCCGGTCAAAACTCGGCACTACAGCTACTCCTATCGGCAACAGAAAACATGACTCGGTCTTCCGTCGGGGGATAACCAAGTCATGCACCCGACACACGACCCAGTCTCCCGTCAGGGGACAACCAAGTCATGCACCCGACATCTCGATTCCACGATCAAGAGACTACCAGACACGAACCGTCCTAGCCATGCTACCAGGAAAACGACATGACACCTTGGTCGTAAAAACCTGCCCTCATAGTAGGGCCTGAGCCGAAACCACACGGTCTGAAAACACAGTCACGACTTCACTGTCATGAACTCCACGCCATCTATGGAAAACTCTCAGTGACGCTCATCGGAAACCCCAGACCTCGGCTACGGGAACACTCCCGAAAATAATGCCCTAAACCCCGTCTCGCAGACGAGAAATGAAAACCCAGGACACGTCAACTCACGTCTCGTGACGGGAGCACCACCCACTAGAAGAACGACCAGATGCGTCCCCTGACGTCTTACACCGTGCCACAAGTGTCTAGCTACAATGCCCCGAGCATGAGACTCAGACACACATAGTAACTAGAAGTACCACAAACAAGAACTAGCTGAGGTCACGCTCGTCAGCACAAGTCCGAACCCTCAGCCTCGTGTGCACACTCAGACCATACGCCCTAGGCCTGTCCTCTAGTTGGTATTTCCCCCTAAGCCCAGACTCGGCTGTACGTGAGGGCCCTATGGCCAACCTACTCACCGTCTAACTCGGGTATGCCGCTCCACCACTCCCGGGTGGGTCAGCACGCGCTGCGACTAGTGGAGGGTCACTGATGTGAACACAGAAAGTCACACACACGCACCCCTCATGAGTGACATGAAGTAACCGGTGGCTTGAGGCCACCAAACTCTGGACAGCCCATTAGACCTATTAACCCAATGGTCCTTGAGTCATGAGACTCAGGGTCAAGACCGTTGAACGTGACAACACAACACCGTCAATCTCATCTAGTCCCTAGGTCTGAAACCACAGTAACAAGGAAACCACGGACACCTCAAAACACAGGCACGAAACCTCCAGGGTGTCCGGGACACTCACGAGATCTAAAGTCAACCACTGGGTCACAACTGGGTCGACCGGAGTCCAACACGACACTCAGATGGTCGAAGAGTAAACAACTAAAGCAAATCGACATCACACAGGGATGAGCGGCTCCGGGATGACCACACAATGGCATGCGCGGTCAGGGGCAGCCCACTCAAAGGGGGGATGGACGGTCAAGGGTAGGACTGCCCAAGCATGAACGATCCAGAATTGGTCGCTCAAGTGTCAGATCCAAAGGGGGATAAACGGTCAAGGCAGAACCGCCCAAGGGGATGCACGGTCAAGCCTTGGCTGCTCAAGCCCACGACCCGAATAGTTCCTAGTCAAAACGGTCTTGACCGGACCACTGAATGGACCTGACTTACGACAGTGCCAGTCAAAATGATTTTGACCAAACTGCCTAATGCGACTGACACTCAATAGTTGATGATGGGTCAACAGGGATGAACAGTTAGATCCTGGCCGCTCAACCCAGACGCTAAGATAGGTGGCTAGAACCTGGCAATCTCGAGAACCGACTGGTCATTCATATGCCCCAGGATCTGATGTTCCCCTCAAACAAAAATGATGATGATCTAGGCGCACATGTTTAATTATTGGATAGGCCGTTAGGTTGGAAAAGCTTGGGGATGATGGTTCTATCTTGCACGTCGTGGTTGCAGATGGTGTCCTGACCCTAGTTTCTTCAGTCTAGCAATACTATTCTCAAGTATCTTGTTATTTTATCATTTCTTGGCATTCGTTTTAAAGATTTCTTTTTCTTTAGCCCAGCATGCATCATACTCATCTTTGAGCATTATTGTGCTTCATCTATCCAAGGTATCGCAGTAGGAGTGAATAGCTTTGTCCGTAATCTCGAGTAAGGAGAGTCATTCCACTCTGAATCAGAAGGTTTCCGTCGGTCCACTCACTTGGTCTAGTTTACTGAAGGTTCATGTCTGGAGTTTAGTTAATTATCACTTTCCTTTCCATTGCTCTGGCTGCTGGCCGTGTTTTCCTTTCCTTAGTTGTTAGTTCCTCCAGACTGGTGTCATTTGGTCTACCATTTCCTTGGTGATTAGTCTGAAGTTTCCGAAAGATTCCTATCACTTGTTGGTTGAGGACGGGTGTCGTTGCCTTAAACGCCCGCTTTTCAGTCCACTCCGCGCTATCTCTGCTTCATCTCCATGTTCCATTTCACTTTCGCTACACCTCCGCTCGTTCCCCTGCAAAGAGGACGTTAAGGAGGGACATCTGTTGACACCCGTTTTATGACCAATTAGTCGGGTCGTCACCTTACTCATTTTATGATACTCTGCGTTGTTCACCCTTATCGAGTCTTCTTGGGCAGTTAGAGGTCTCTTTCATAGGTCATTGCCTTCCTTGGTTGAGTCTTATCCTTGTTCATTGCTAGGCAAGCACTTCCATGTCATTTATCACCCTTTTATGCATAACGCATCCTTGCTAACCCATTATAGTAATATAACGCCCCTCATAAGGTCTGTTATAGTCTTCTCACTGTCTCATCTATAGTTATCTCATCGTCTCACTCACCATCTCGTCCAGCGTCTCATATAGCGTCTCTATTATTTAACTGACCTATACCCCTCCGTTATTCGTCATATAACGCCCTCATCCTGGTCCGTTACCTTCTCTCAGAGTCTCAGCTTCCATCTCACTCACCATCTCACTCACCGTCTCTCCTTCCGTCTCATTTAGCGTCTTTGTTGTTTAGCGGATCTATGTTCATCCGTCATACCCATCACATAACGCACATTCCCTGGTCCGTTATATATCCCCTAAGGTCGAGTCTACCACCTCCTCCACTGACTTCCTTGTCGCCCCAGGCCCCGTCTGCCTGGACGTCTTCGTTGCCATAACGGACTGTATTCCATCCGTTATAGTTTCACTATAACGCCCTTGTTCCAATCCGTTATACTCGCCAGAGTCCTAAGTCTGAACGTTTCGCCTGTTGTTCTTATCTTCTGTGGATAAGGTCACATGACGGACTGACGTAGGTGTGTTATGTTCACATGGCGGTCTATCGTGGATGCATTATGTCAAATGGAGGAGTTTTAGCAGAACTGCTATTCTCTGCTACTCCGTGGACGGATTACAGAGTTTGATCTCTTGATTTCTCCCCCAAATCTGATCCTTAGAACCTTCTGTTAGTTTCTATGGACTCTTGGGAGCATTATCTTCAAGAGTTTGTCCATAATCCTCCTACTTTTTAGCTATTCTCTCTCCA